>OOFC01047393.1:2649-39593 GCA_900323345.1 Pseudochromis fuscus
ATATATATATATATATATATATATATATATATATATATGGTGGGAGGGGCCATAGGTACAAACTGGCAGCCACACCTCCGTCAGTTGAAAAGCTCTGTATAAATTCAACCATTATTATTTATAATAATGTAATGTTCAGTAGATCGCCATTTTGACCTGGTCTGTGAGGTGTAACATCAACATGTGGTCTGCACGTGTTTGTAGGAACAAACCTTTGACGACCAGTGAGGCGGTGGTTTCACTGGATCCCGCCTTGTTCACAGCTTTACATTTGTACGCTCCGGAGTCCGACAACTTTAGCGTCGGCATTTTGAGCGTGCAGCTGTTGTCGCTGAATGAAATCTCGTAATTTGGCCCACTCCGGATCTCTTCGCCATCGTGGTACCATGAGACGGTGAAAGGCGGGGAGCCCGACACTTTGCACTCCATCTCACCTGCGTTTCCAACAACCGTGTGGCAATCCCTCAACTTCCTCGAGAACGTCGGAGGAATTATCTTATCTGTTTAAGCAGGAAGCAAACAGCTGGTTAATCGTGCGTCAGGACAAGACGATCGTAAATGCGATAAATCTGTGTGAGTGGAGTCTCTGTCCAGAAGGATCCAGGCATCTATCCAAGGCTGCCTCTCTCTGAGCCTCAATCTGAGGCCTCTACCAAGGCCCGGCTTGTATCAGAGGCAGGGTTCGGGTTATTTCTATTTTAATGAGTCAGATTTCAGCCCAAAGCCTCGTTTGGATGAAAACTTTAAAGTTGCACTTTCTGTTACAAATGATAAACTCTCAACTGTGTTTTTTAATTTGCTAACAAGTCTTTTATTGTGAAAGGTGTGCTGCACTTGGATTAAAGTGTGACGGATCACAGAGACAGTGGTCCACCCAAACAGACTGAAACAGGACAACAGAACAATGCAGCATTGTAGGAAACAGGATTATGTTGTTGTAGTGACTCAGTTACATTATTATTGTTCACTACCTGACAGGAACCAGAAGGTCACCTTGTCTGGGGTTTTCTGGGCCTGGACTTCTGTGTTGACCCTGACCTAACACCTGACTTCTTGAATTTTAAAATTAATTTTACAACAAGTTTTGTGTCAAAAAGCAGATATTAGCAAATGCTTCGGTACCAACCTAAAACAGTCAGATTAATTTTACTCAGGTCCTTCCCGACTGGGTTCATAACCTCAAACGTATATTCTCCAGAGTCCATCTTCTCAGCAGAGAGCACATTCAGGCTGGAAATCATCCGAGAAAATGAGATTTTGTATTTCCTCCCGGAGGCCAGCTCAACACCATCTTTGAACCACTTGGGTACAAGGTCTGGGGTTCCGCACACTTTGACCTCAAGGGCGGCAATGTCGCCGGCCGTCACACTGAGAGTATCGGGTTTATCCACGATCTTAGCAGGTTCTGGAATCAACAGACAGGGAGCAGAGCACGTTTTTAAATCTAACCTGTAGGGGGAAGAGGCAGGGAGAAAACAAACCCAAACAAACCAATAAAAACAGAGAAAGAGAGAATTATATAATTATGGTTACAAACCTAGAACAGTCAAGTTAGCGAAACACTCCACACTCCCAGCATCGTTTCTGAGTTGACAGGTGTATTTGCCTGCCGTGGTTGCATCAGCCTTAAAGACTTTAAGTGCGACCTGGTTGTTCTCAAAGGTGATTTTCCTGTTGTCACCGTCCCTGAGAATGTGATCCTTGTCTTGAACCCAGGACACAGTAATGGGTTCAGAGCCTTTAACAGTGGCCACAAGGGTCACCTCCTCTCCCAGTATCACTGTCATGTTTGACAATCTCTTCACGAACGACGGCGGCTCTGAAGAGGGGAGAAAAACAGCGCAAAAGGGAAAGTCAGCAAGGTGACAATTTAATTTTAAAAATCTAATACTTGAGATTTTCATCTGAGACCATCGCAGTTTCTACTGACCTCTGAGGTAAACTGATGTATGGCAGGTGTCACTTCCTACACTGTTTGACACTTTGCACTCATATTCGCCGGCGTCCGAGGGCTCTATCCCAATGACATGCAGTGTAGCCGAGCTGCCCTCGCTCACCATCTTAAACTTCCTGCTCTCCATCAGAGGTTTCCTGTCTTTGAACCAGGTGATCTGGAACGGAGCTGTACCACTCATCTCGCAGTACAAACTCACGTCCTTCCCCTTTAGCCCCTCGACGGGCTGAGGTACTTTGATAAAAGATGGAGGCTCTACAAAAAGATCAGGAAACTGTTAAAGAGGCCAACACGAGGAAATTATCCAGAACTGAATCTTAAAGCTGAAACCCGTAACGGTCGTCCACAAGTAAGATCGTGGAGTTTTTGGGAAAGGACATTGAAACTTCATTTAAGTTTGCAAAGATGTTGGAATTTGTTGGAGCTTCAGTTAAGATGGTGGAATATTTGGAAAATATTATTGGAAGTAGAGTTACCATGGTAAAGCTGTGGGTGTTTAATGGAACTCTAAGACGCTCTGAAGCAACAGTCCAACTGGTGGATGTGTCAATGGAACTACTACAGCTAAGATGTCAAAGCTGATTTGGAATTTGTTTCATCTACAACTGAGATGAGGGATATTTTTGGAAAGGGCACTGCAACTACAATTCAGTTGGCAGAGTTTTCAGTAAACTAGTAGAACCACAACAGTGTAGATGGAATATTTAGTAAATTGCATTGGAACCAAAGTCAAGTTGACAGATTTCCCAGAAATGTGTTGGACCTACAACAATAATGGTGAAGTCTTTGAGAGCGGGTGTTGGAACAACCGTCCAGTTGGCAGAATTTTCAAAAAATTGGTTAAACTACAACTAAGATGTTGGAATCTCTGGGAAACAGTGTTAGGGCTGCAACAAACTCTGTGTAGTTGTTGGGTAAAGGTGTCAGCCAAACCATTTGAAGGTAGTCCGACATAAAAGATGGGTATTTGGCAGACTTCCGAATGTTACGGATACCAGCTTTAAGCAGTAGGACAAAACTGAACCGGCTGAACAGCCGATGCATCAGAAAAATCAGATCATTCATAACAAATGATATTGTGGAAGCCAGTGAGAGGCTGACCTTTGACAGATAGCGTGGTGCTGCAGCTGACACTGCCAGCATCATTCTGAGCCTCACAGGTGTAAACTCCATCATCATCAAATCTGGCAGAGAGCAGTTCAAAGACTGCCATTGAGTCAACAAATGATGTCCTGCAGTTTCCTCCGTCCGTGACCTTGGTGTCGTGTTTGTACCAGATCACTTTCAGAGGGACTGTGCCACTGACTTTGCACTCCAGGCGGAGTGACTCTCCCTGCTTCACAAACTTATTGGCAGGGAGTTTCAGCACAAACTCAGGTGGTTCTGGAAAGCCAAAACACAGACATGTTAGAAGCTGGAAGCACAGGGACACTTCAGATAGAGGGTTAGGACAAGCAGATGAGATAAGTTGATGATGACTGGTTAGCAGCAGAGACAGGATGACTGTCGAGAATGCAGTTGCAACACAAAGGCCACAAATAGTTGTTGATGAGAAGCAGCAGCTGTGGAAAAGCCTCAATTGATGAAAAATTTAAGTGCTGCAAAGCTGGGAATATGCCAGAGAACCACTAGTTAAAGCCAGAGATGCAGATGTGAGATGAATACAGCCACACAAGAGTTGATTTAAATGGCATGAATCCAACCTTTGACCGTCAAGTCTGCACTACAGCGTGCAGAGCCAGCATCGTTGCTGACTTGGCAAGAGTAAACTCCACTTTGCGTGACGCCCACTGAGTAGAGCTCTAAGAAGCAGGACAACCCATCCAGCCCTGTGAAACAAGTGGGCCCAGTCATGAGCTCTGTGTCATCCTTCAACCATTTGACCGTGAAGGGAGGCGTCCCTTTGAACGTGCCTTTGAAGCGCACAGTAGCATTGGGTAGAGCTGCCTGGGAGTCAGGCAGCGTCACAAAGCTGGGAGGTTCTGAAGACAAGACGAAGCAGGTTAAAGAAGTACTCACCTTCACTTCAGGAAGATTTGATTTGAAGAACAGAGTCTAACCTTTAACCATCAGGGAGGCACTGCATTCACAGCTTCCCGCTGCGTTGGTCAGTTTACAAGAGTAGGATCCTGCATCGGATCTCTCAAGCTGTTCGATTTCAACAGACACAGAGTTGTCCTGCTGAATGAGTTTGTGTTTTACGCCGCTGGAGATTTTGGCGCCATCTTTCTGCCACTCAACAGAGATCGGCAGGGAACCAGATATTTTGCAACCTATCTGAACAAAGGAGCCCAGTATCTCCTGCATGTCTACCAGCGCTTTGATGAAGCTTGGAGGAATGACTTGTTCTGTTACCAAAAGAATAAAGCAATTAGACCTTGTCAACATATCATTATGTACCACAGCAGTTCTATGTTTTTCACACCAACCTAGTACGACCACTTTGACTCTGCAGGTGCAGCTACTGATGTGGTTTGCCACCTCAAAGACATACTCTCCTTCGTCTTCTTTCTGAGCAGCCTGGATCTTTAGGGAGCTGATGTTGTTCTCAAAGATCAGCTTGTGCTGCCTGATGGACTGGAGCTCCCTAACGCCTTTCATCCATTTCACTTTGAGCTCTGGGGAGCCTGTTACCTTACAGTCCAGACTGACTGGATCTCCAACTGTGACCTTAATAACCTCAGGTTTCTCTGTGATCTGAGGAGGCTCTACAATGAAAAGCAAAATTTCATGAGGTTTCGAACCAACTTAGGAAAATAAGATTTGACAACCATGATGAGTTAAGTTACCTTGCACCGTGAGGGTGGCAAAGCACTTATCCTGCCCGGCCTCGTTTACCACCTGGCAGGTGTATTTGCCACCATGTGTCACTTCGCAGGCAAGAATCCTGAGAGTAGCCACATTGTTCTCAAATGTTCTTTCAATCTTTGGATCCTCCAAAATCCAGTTCTCGTCTTTTTGCCATTGTACAGAGAGAGTGGGAGAGCCCACGACAACACACTGAAACTCTGCCATATTACCCAGAACCGTGGCAGCGTTCTCAAGTCTCTTGGTAAATGTCGGAGGTTCTATTCAACAAAAAAGCAACAATAAAATGTTAAAGTATCAGACAGTTTTCACCTCGTGAGATGAAGATGCAGATTTGAAACTTTGATTCGACCAACCTTTAAGGCTTAACGTTGTCTTGCAACTACAGCTTCCCACCTCGTTAGCAACAGTACACTGATATTCACCAACATCTACAGTGTCACATTTATGCACCTGGAGACCCACGGTGCCGTTCATCTGAGTGAAGCCATGTTTAGCACTGGGCTTGATCTCCTTTGCATCTTTGTGCCATGTTATCTCAAAGGGACCGGTCCCAGCGACCTGACCCTCAAAACAGGCACCAGAGCCCTTCACAACATCAGCAGGGGTCAGTTCCCTAATGAATGACGGTGGTTCTGAGATGAGAGAAAACAAACCGTCAACACTCCTGTAGAAATGGTCCCTGCCGGTCTGAGGCTGGAGTCTGACTTTAAAGGAACAGTGCAGTACAACTTCACTAATGTGGTTGTAAATTCGAATGGTAGCTATGTTATCAAAAAATAACACTGTCAACATGGATGCTACAGTTTTAAAAACTACACAGATAATTCCTCCTCCTCCGTGTGGTCAGAGGTGACAACATCTTTGACAGTTTATATGGGGAAAGGTTTCTGACCCCTGACGGCCACCGTAGGTTGTGATGCACACTTGAAAGATGGAACATTCTGGAACCTCAATGATAGAAGACGCTCAACACCACACACTGTTTCTTTAAGGTCTGCAGTCCTGGCCAGCTAGTTCAAGGAGGATGCCTTTTTTTGTTAAACAATGGCCCCGACTAACCTTTGACCTTGAGCTCCATGCTGCAGCTCTCACTGCCGGCCTCGTTGCGAGCCTCGCAGTAGTAAACCCCGCTGTCTTTGGTATCGGTCCCACAGACTTCCAGAGTAGCCACTGAGTTAACAAACTCCATCTTGTACCGATCGCTGGGGCTGATCTCAGAACCTTCCCTGAACCAGTAGATGTCTATCTCAGGTGTGCCGGTCACCTGGCACTCAAACATTTTACTCTGACCGGGCCGCACCACGGACACACGAGCCGGCGTCCGTGTGAATTTAGGAGGCACTAAGAAACAAAATGAAACAAGAGATGAACTCTCCGGTAGACAGAGTGGGAGAATGTGGACAATGCATGTTTCCATTCATATTTTAAGCAAATTGATGCTTATCATCTAAATTAGCCATTTAACACTTAGCTGTATATTTTAACTAATTATTTTGTTACTTTCAATGAGCTGTTCATTGGGTTTAGTTAATCATTTTCCAATCACTACCAGGTACAGTTTAAGTTGGTTACTTAAGAAGTGACTTTTAGCTAGCTTGCTATACATTAGTTTTAGATAACCCTTTATATGAAACTTTCAGCTGGTGTTAGTTTTAGACTGTTTATCTGCTACTGAACTGGAACAGATGCCTGGAAACATACTTAATAACTAAGTTTCACATATAGACTGGTAACCTTTGACAAAGAGTGCTGCCTGGCAGGAAGTGGAGCCAACATCATTCTGTATTTCACAGACGTAATCTCCAGAATCAGAGGTTTTGGCAAAGAAGAGCTCCAGCGAGCTCGAGGTGTTGTCTTTGACAACATTGCAGTCGGCACTGGATAAAATCTCTTTGTTGTTTTTGAACCATTTGATGGTCAAAGGCGGCGTGCCGGAGACCAGAACATTAAACTGGACCTTTGAGCCTGGCAAGACATTCATGGATTCGGGCTTTTCAAGAATACATGGTGGCTCTGAAAGACAAAAAAACATTGATGCTTGTGCAGTCATACTTTGCTTCGACGCCTACTGATACTAAACTATATACCTAAATATTCAACATAAAAACAATATTCAAACCTTTCACGAACAAGATCCCGGAGCATTGCACTGTTCCTGCTTTGTTTTTAGCAATGCAGGTGTAACTGCCGCCGTCTTTAGTATCAAGGTCAGAAATTTCCAGAAAAGCAACATTCTCAAAGAATGTGCATTTATGTTTGTCATCAGTTTGGATCTCCTTCTCGTCTTTGTACCACTGTACAGTTATTGGCAGCGAGCCCGACACGAGACACTCCATGTGAGCAAATGATCCTTTGATACCTTCTGTCTGCTTCAGTTTTCTCGTAAAAGACGGAGGAATTATTTGATCTGACGTAGATAGAAGAACATTGAAACAACAGATGTGAGACGCCATGCTCAAAAGCAAATTAAACAAAATATTTTTTAAAAATTCAGAACATACCAAGGACAGTGAGTGTGGCCTCGCAGGAACTTTGGCCGACGTCGTTTGAAACCTCAAAGACATATTCACCTCCGTCGTTTTTCTCAGTTTTAATAATTTTGAGCACAGACTTGGTATCTGTGCTCTGGACCTTATATCTCTGGCCTGAGGTCAGTTCCTTGCCGGCCTTCAGCCACCTGGCCTTCAGTGGTTTTGTACCAGAGAACCGGGCCTCCAGCGTGGCCGGATCCCCCTGAGTCACACTGATAGACTTCGTCTCCTCTGTTACCTTCGCTGGTTCTGAGACGTCAAACACAACAGTCAGAGAAGAACCTCAAAGCTGAAGAACCAAAACATGGGACTTAAACGGCTAAAAACGAGAAAACAACAAATGCGAGTCATCGACTGTCTCCACCGACCTTTGACTGTCAGCACTGCAGAGCACATCTGACTGCCGGCCTGATTCTGCGCCTGGCACGAGTACTTGCCACCATGTTTGCTCTGTAAGTCAATGACGTGCAGCACAGCGGTCTTGTTCTCGTATGTGATCTGAATGTTTTCAGATTCCTTGAGCTCGTGGTTGTCTTTCAGCCAGGACACGGTCATGGGCTCAGAGCCCTTCAATGTGCACTGCAGAGAAACCTCGCTGCCCACCACCGAGCCCAGGTTCTCCAGCTTTTGCACAAACGATGGCGGTTCTATGAGGAAGACATTTTATATGAATGTTACTACCATCTCTGCTAAATGTGAACCTCGCAAAGTCAGACTCTACGAACTTAATCTCCTGCCAAAACAAACAGACGATGATTGACTAACAGTGATCTTTACAAAACCACACTAACAAACTAATATGTTGGTTTGCAAATATAAAACATGCCTAACAAACAAATATACAACTGATTTCTTTAACCATTGTTATGAGGACATCTCCGAACAAGACAAAAGGCCTCGGTGTATTCATGTGGTTTGTATTTGTAAACACACTGTGTTTATTACTGAATCATGAGACACCGAACTAGCAACCTTACGCCTACTAAACTTTCTAGCTTTGCGAGGCTCTCCAGAATAAAAGATAAAATAACAGCCTCTGAACCAACCTTTCAGAGTGACGTGACAATCACAGGAGGACCTCCCCACTTCATTCTCAACAGTACACTGGTACAAACCGACATCTCCCGCCTCGACCGTCAGTACCTGCAGCGCTACCAGTTCATCTTTCACTGTTATTCTGTGTCTTTTGTCGTTCCTGATCGCTTTGTTATTTTTATAAAATGACACAGTGAAAGGGGCGGAGCCAGAAACCTGGCACTCCAGCATCATCTCAGAACCTTTCACCACATCTTTGGGCTCCAAGCTACGAACAAACACTGGTGGTTCTGGAAGAAAACAGCAGGCATGTCAGCGCAGTACTAGACTACAGTTACCACATGCTAATGCTAAAATAGAAAAACCCACTGGAGTTTTACTGTGAAGTTGAAGACATCCACAGAGTTTACCCAGAAGAGGCCAAATGCGTTGGTGTTTACAATGTCGATGAGTGGATTTTGAACACCCTGATATTTCCTGACAGCATTGAGTTCACAAATCATGATGCGAACAGAAATGTTGGAGGTTGTGAAAATTCCTTTTTCTCTGGATGGAAATTAATATGTCGTGATTTTCTGAAGTTTTTCTTTTATACTCTGAGAAAATGTTGATATTCCAACAACCTTGTGTTTTCACTCTGCTTTTGCATTTCCTACATTACATTAGTTAGTTGGTTACCTTAACCTGCTAGCCTCAGTGTTAGCCTCAGTGGTGTCTAGACGCTGACAGTAATGCCAGCTACTATACGTTGAACAACCATGACTCTTTTGGCGTCCATGTTTCTGTTGCCGAGCAGCGGCGTTCTTGACTTACAGTCAATGTTGAATGCCAAGTACTTCCTGATGACTTCATTTGTCATAACCACGAGCTCACAAGCTGCATTTGAACGCAGCATTTGTCCCGGTCCACCAGGGATATTGACAGGATAAACACTGATGACTCATCATTTCAAAGATCCTCAACTTCACAATAAAAGCCTTCATAATATAAAACTCTAAACCTGAACTAAACCGACCTTTGACGGTCACTGTGCTGCTGCAGCGGTCGCTTCCAGCCTCACTTGATGCCACACAAACATAATCTCCACTGTCGTCAACTGAACACTTAATGATCTCCAGAGTTGCCACTAAATCAGTCAAAGTCATCTTGCATTTAGGACTGGACATGATCTCCATCTCATCCTTGAACCATTTGAAACCGATGACGGGGCTGCCCGTCACTTTGCACTCCAGCCTGGCAGAGTCGCCGGCGGTGACGAGCTTGGTTGCCTCAAGTTTCCTCACAAACACGGGAGGTTCTGAGAGAAGAGGTTAATATTCATGATGAGACAGAACACATGATGTTAGTACCATATCATATGATGGATTTAAAGATGTGTTCATGATGAAGATACTGAATCTGAAGGCTGGCACCTTTCACAAAGAGGACCATGGTGCAGTCCACCCTCCCTGCATCGTTGGACACTTGACACGTGTATTTAGAGGAGTCGCTGGGCTTCACTGAATGAAGCTCCAAGAGGCTCGAAGAGGCGTCTTTCTTTATGAAGTAAGAACCTCCAGTTACAATCTCTTTTTCCTCTCTGAACCACTTAACAGCCAGAGGAGCTGTTCCAGTGAAGGCTGCTCTGAGGGACACTGCGGTTCCTGGTATAACATCCTGGTTGTCTGGTGTCACTGTGAACACAGGCGGCTCTGGAGGCCATTAACAAAACAAAATTTGCATTTAGCATGAAATCAATTAAGGATTGTGCACAACAAAGAGAAGCAATAGAATATGCGAAGCACTGGTAACCTTTGACATAGAGCGTGCCGCTGGTCTCTTTAAAGCCAGCTGAATTGGTGGCTCTACATTTGTAAACTCCAGAGTCGGCCTTCTCCAGCCCAACGATTCTCAGCATTGCAGAGCTGTCTTTGAATTCAGGATGGAATTTGGCTCCAGACAAAATCTCCTGGTCGTCCTTGAACCAAGCTATGGTCATGGGCTGGGACCCAGACACTTTGCAATCCATGGAGACGTCACTATCAACATTACCATCCACTCTTTTCAGCGATTTGGTGAAAGTCGGAGGCATTATCCGATCTGGTTGTTGAGAAAAAGACATCTCATGCATTAAACAGTTTTTGTGCTATTTCTAAAACTCAACAAAACCACACGAACACATGACAATAAAGTCTACTGCAACATTTCACCTATAAGGCTTAATGCATGTCCAGAAACAGGGGTTCAAGTCTCCTTGTTACAATCACAATCATAAGTTTTGGAAAATCATAAAAAGTAATTTGTAAAGATTTTCAGTAGTCAACTGGACGAGGCTGCAGGTTTCTGAAGATGTTTTGTCTGTCGTCCAAGAGGATTTTTACATCGTAACTGAGGATGTGCTCACTCTCTTTTCTAAAGACGGAAAACAAAAGACATATGGACGAGGTCTCAACCTGATTGGACGCTTTTCATGATGGGAACTTCCAAAACAACGTGTTGTGCTGTGCCGAATGTTCTCAATGGATTTTTGTTTACACTTTGTTCTGTTAGCGTACAGCTCTCTGCACTTCCTATGTTGTCACTGTTGAACCAGATCAGCCAACACAGGAAACACTTCCTGAGAGACACAACTTAAACCACAGCAGCCTTTGTCATGGCAATACTTCTGTTAGGAACAGCTCAATGGTGACAAATGAGGTGTTCAACACTCCCACTCTATTTCCGCCTCGGTGCTAGCTGGCTTTGAATACTTCATCTGCCTGTTTCAGATACCTGGTTAAACACTATCAAAGAAGCTACTGATTGGTTAGTGCTCTGGGTGTTTGGACGATGGACATTAAATTGATGGAATCCCCTAAGGTACCAATGACCCTGGTAACATCACCACAGAGATTAAAAGCCTGGGATTCTCTGCCAGTCACTAACAACTGAAACCTATTGGACGAAAGGCGAAATATCTTTAAGTCCAGTTGTCTGAGATTCAAGCCTATTTGAAAGTAAAAAGTTGTCACAAACTAAGACTTGTCATGAAAAAAGTTAAAAGTTAAAGAAGCAGCAACGGGAAGCTAACCTAAGACAGTGACTGAGCATGTGCACTGGTCTTTGCCGACTTTATTTGACACTTCCATCTTGTACTCAGAAGTGTCTCCTCTTTCTGCCGTAATAATCTTCATGGAGGCCACATTATCCTTCAGACTCATCTTATATTTACGGCCACTGATCATCTCCTTCCCGTCTTTAAACCACTTCACTTTCAGGTCGGGGCTTCCAGAGATTGTACACTCCAATGTGGCTGAATCCCCTGCTGTCACACTAATGGACTCAGCAGGTTCTACGATTCTGGCAGGTTCTGGGATAAGACAGACCCGTTAGTTATGAAGATTAAAGAGCTTATACACAAGAACATCTCTGCATTAAAGACGTCACCTGACCTTGCACAGTCAAGGTGGCTTCACACTTTTGTTGTCCCGCCTCATTCTCTGCTTGGCAGGAATACTTGCCACCGTGGCTGATGGCCACTGCTGCTATCGACAAACTAGCAACATTGTTGTCAAACATCATCGTGATATTTGGATCATCGTCTCTCAGTATTTCAGAGTCTTTCATCCATTTAATGGTGATGGGAGCTGAGCCTTTCAGGGTTCCTTGTAGTTTTACTGTATTTCCCAACACTGCAGTAACACTCTCAACCCTCTTAGAGAAAGTCGGTGGCTCTACAGAAACACAAGTTAAAAAACTGAGTCCGAACATTAAACCTTAATCAACACAGAGCTGAATGAAAAATACCTAAAAGACATGAAAACATGTGTTAACACATTTCCTCTTCTCTCATGCTGAAAACAAACATTTTCCTCATAATTAACACCAACTCCAGAGTTTTTATTCTACAACATCAAATGAATCCATTAAAAAACCCTCACTCTGAATTTTTGACATTAAGAAATGGGGGTTGATCATGAGACAGAAACTCTTGCTAATCAAATTACTCCCTAGAAGCTTAGCGGTAGTGACACTGAAGTCATGTGACCATAGACTCCTGCTGATTTTATGTAGGCTTCAGAAATCATGAAGCTATGTTGATGAAAACTGTCTTAAAGCTTGTTTTCTGCAATAATCCAAAAGCCAGTAGAAAAATCCAAAAGTTGTTTTGTTGAGGGAACTCAGGTGATGTTAACTTCCTAGGCCTATAAAAATACTTCATCTCTTCAGCACTGACCACACTGGATTACTAACCTTTCAGTTTAGCCACGGCCTTGGTGGTGACTTTGCCCACATCGTTGGATATGACACACTGATAATCTCCAACATCTGCACTCTCAAATGTCTGGATCTCCAGCCTTGACAAAGAATCCTGGGAGATTATTTTATATTTCTGATCACTGCTGATTGTTTTCTTATTTTTAAACCAGCTGATTTCAAACGGAGCCGTTCCTGCAACCTCGCACTCCATCTGAGCTGCCACTCCCTTCACCGCCTCCACTGTCTGCAGCTCTTTTCTAACGGTCGGTGGCTCTGGGTGTCAGAAGTAAAGTGTGTGTGGTTAATACCAAAAGGTTTCCTGAACTGACAGTAGTGTTAAGTAAACACAAGACTGGACAAACCTTTAACAGCTATAAGTGTGTTGCAGCTCTCACTGCCGGCATTATTTGACACCTCACAGGTGTAACTGCCACTGTCGGTCACCACGAGGTTCATTATCTCCACAATGGCAACTCCATTCTTAAAAGAGATTTTATATTTGTCTCCATCACTAAGCTCTCTCTCGTTCCAGAACCAGTGGATGTGAAGCTCGGGCGATCCTTTGACGGTGCATTGTAAGCGTGCAGCTACACCCTGTTTCCATGTAATCTTAGGTTCCATTTTCTTGACAAAAGTAGGAGGCTCTGAAAGAGTGTTCAGTTCAAAAACACCAAGAAAGACACAGGAAAAAAAACAAGATATAAGAAATGCAAAACAAAAGGCAATAAGGTAGCAGAGCAAAGTGTTAGCATCACATTGCAGCAACAACCCACCAGCTCAGATCTGTGTTTTAATCAAAGCTAATGGAAAGATCACCTTGGAGATCTTACCTTGAACAGTTACCACAGCCTCACAGGACGAGCTCCCAGCCTCGTTTACGGCTGTGCACAAATATTTCCCAGAGTCTTTCAGTTTGGACTTGGGAATCTCAAGAACAGCGAGCTTGTCCTCGAAGGACAGTTTACAATCCATGCTCTGGTGGACTTTTTTGCCATCCCTGGTCCAGGTGACGGTCACACCAGTGTCCTCATCCACCTGGCACTCCAGCCTCAGCGGATCATTGACTGCGGCTGACACTGCCTCAATGCTCCTAACGAAGCTGGGTTTGTCGATAACCTTGAGCTCTGTGGTAAAGGTCGCGGTGCCGACACTGTTGGAGGCCTTGCATAGGTACACTCCCTGATCGGACAGCACGAGGCTTTTAATGTGAAGGGAATACTTGTTTTTTTCACATTTCGTGACATAGTTCCCTTCAGAGGAGACGGCTATGTTGTCCTTGTGCCAGACAACTTCCATGGGTGAGGATCCAGTGAGCGAGCACTGGAGCGCAGCCTGTTTGCCCACGTATAAAGTCATTGGGTCGGGTTTTGATACAAATACTGGTGGGTACATCTCTATGGAGAGCGGGTAGAACATACAAAAAAGTTCAGCAAGGTTTAACAAACACAGCAACATCATCAAAAACCTGTGCAACTTCTGATCCTCAACATCACAGCATCAGTTTGTAAATCAGCATCACTTTGCACCATAATGACTCATTGTCAGACACAGTCAATATATAATTCTCTCTCTCTCCAACACATAAATAAAGCAATAATCTATAAAAAAGTCCCACTGGGGTCTTACCTGTGACAATGAACGAGGCAGTGCAGCTGTCGGTGCCATGTTGATTCAAAGCCTTACAGGTGAATTCACCGCTGTCGGCTTTCACTGGGTTCAGGAGCTCGAGAGAGGAAGCAGTGTGGCGGCTGAGGATCCGATACTTCTCGCTCTGTCGGATCTCAACGCCAGACTTGTACCATTTGAAGGTCACACCTGGGGCATCCTCAATCTCGCAATCAAACTTGGCGTGGCCACCGACGTTTATCTCCAGAGGTGTGATTTTCTTCCTGAAGACAGGCGGCACTGAAGCACACGCAGACAACGGAGAGTGAAAAGGCAAATATTAGTGATAAACTCTACAACAACTGTTGTAAAACAAAAAATACAGACAAATCAGGAAGAGGAATGATGAAATGTCAATGAGTCGGGAGTGACTGTGGAGGAAAAAAATGACAAGAACTCTAGCCCCGTTATCATCATTATACATGATTGTCATGGGGCTAAGGTTCCAGCTAAAAGGAGGAGAAACAAAGTGTTTGTGAAAGATGAAACAAGTTGAAGCCCTGAATGCATGCAGACACTGAAGATGTAGAAAAGATGAACTTGAAGGAACCTGTCACATGCTATGACCATGACAAATTGACCATGGGAAGTGGAAAGACCGTGAATGTTTCCCAAAGACCAGAACCGTTCCAAACAAAATGTCCACAGCTGTGGCAGTTCTGGTCTTGAGGTGATTACTGGCCACAAGTGATGTGAAACGAACAGGACACAGTGAGTTAGTACCATCCAGTGCTCTGCTGAGAACACTCATGCTGAGCTATGAAATGGTAAGAGAAACCAAAAGTGAAAAAAGTGATTTTGAATGATTAGTCGCTTTCAGAGGACATGGAGGAATGAATGGATGATACAATGATTTGTCCTGTTGTCAAACCTCTTGAGACCACAGTGAGTCTTGAAGATGTCGTTGTCCTGCCGGCCTCATTCTCAGCCTCACAAACATACTCTCCTTGATGCCTCTCCTTGACAACTTTGTTGATAACCAGTGTGTATGTGTCGTGGTCTTTGGAACACTTGAACTCTTGGCCAGATTTCACCAATTGCCCGTTGAAAAACCAGTTTACCTTTGAGACATACTTAATGGTCGTGCTAAAGGTTACTTTGCTGTCTTCTTCTATAGAAAAGTCTTCAAGGGAGGTAACTATCACAGGGGATTCTATCTGTTCTTGTCGGGATACTGTGATCTCCTCTTTGAAGATCTCCTCCCTGATCTCCCGCCGCACGCTAACATCCACCGTCTCTTCAGCGGGGATGGTGGGGGGAGGCAGGGCAGAAGTTACAACAGCCATTCCTACATCTTTTTCTCGACTTTTCAACGTTACTGATCGAACTTCCTGTCTCGATATCTGCACCGACTGCTCAAAAGCCACTTGAGCCTCCGTGGAAACTTTGACCTGGGAGGAGATGGTCTGTTCCATCTTTGCTGCCTTGGATTCCTGCACCACAACCTGTTGCTCAGCTGCTGCACACTCAACTGACATTTTAGACTCGGTCTTAAGTGCAGCGGCCTGAGATTTTACAGCAGAGAAATCCACTGCACTCTCTGCCACGCTCACCGTCTCCACCATGGAAGACAGCACTTGTTTAGAGCGGGCTGAGGAGACCTGTGCCCTCTGAGGTTTGTCCAGCTGCATCATGCCCGGCTGCTCAGAAGTAAGAATGTGTGCTTCCTGATATACTATAGAGTGAAAAGCTGCCTGGAGTTCAGTTCTGAGGTCGGCTGTCTGAGGATATTTACCCTCAAAAGCCAGAGTGATCTCCATGGGAGCACCGGTTGTTGTGATCAGGTATGTAAACATGGCCCTCTTGGGCTCTCTTTGAACCTTCATTTCGTGTACATCTACAGCCTGTAACCTTCCTACGACATCAGCCAATAGTACCGGCTGATCACTGGCCACGGCAGACTGAAGAGCATCTCTGAGCTGATGCCGTATATTCAGACTCGATGGTTTCGGGATTTGAATCACAAACGTCATCTCTTTGGGAAGAGGAGTGCTGTCTTTAGATTCTGGTGCCATGAGGGACAGCTTTGGCTGCGTGCTGACAGCAACCTTGGTGGACTCAGACTTGGGGATCTCCTGAGAGAGCTCACCTGTCAGCACTCGCTTCTCGTCCATCACTATTGACTGCCTGACGGACTGACCTTCCTGAATCTGAACAGCAAAGTCCTGCTCTGCTGCCTCTAGGAGGATGCTGCTCTCAGTGGAGATCTCCTTGTCTTCGATCTGGACAGGCTGGGTGGGAACCTTTGGCTCTACGGCTGCGAGGCAGGTGAACCTGTCCACAGCTGTCAGACTCTCTGTGTGACCTTCCTCTAAGGCGTGACTATCTGCCACACTGGTGACATGTATTACATTCCAGCGATCCTCCTTCTGCACCAAAGCTCGCTGCTGCTTGACGTCGACAATAACTGGCGTCTCTTTCGGCAGCTGCAGTGGCTGGTAGGAGAGCTGGAGGATGTTTTGAGGTTTGGGCTCAGTTCGAAGCTGAGACTGAACTCCAGTCACCGACAAATCCAACTCTGTGTGATAATCTGCTGTGAACTCCCTTCTCTCTTCTGAAATGGCTGCATGGCTCCTTGTCTTTTCCTGTTTCTGTGCTGCCACCTGCTGGTCAGGCTTCTCGATTGTGAGAATACCCTCCTTGGCCAATGCCTCCACAGGCTGAGTCGACTGTAGATGCAGCAGAGTTGGAGCCTCTTTCTGAGGCTGGATGGTCAAGGTGCTAGCCTTGGCCTCAAACTCTGACGTGTCCTCACAAACTACTGTTCTCTGCTCGTCCTGGCTGACAGAGTGCAGCAGTGTGGGACTCTTCCTGCTTCCGGCTTGCTCTGCTGCAGGTTTCTCACAGGTGAAACTCTCTTCAGATGGAAGAAGGTCCTGGTCGGTGATAACCTGCAGATGTAACACTTGTTCTCCTTCCACCTGTGACTGAATGGACATTGCGCTGTCCAGACTGGGCAGCTGCTGTGTGGGCTCAGCCTGCAGTGTCTGCCTTTCTTCAGCCGTCAGAGCTGTTTTCATGACTATATCTTTACGGAGATGAGCTGCCTCCTCAGCAGGCCTCTGCATGGAGAGCTCTGTCTCCTTGGAAAGAGTGTGCTTTGACTCGCTGACTGAAGCCATGACCGGTCGGTGTCGTTCTTTTCTTACAGAAGACTTCACAGCAAATTCGGCTGCTGTGAGTTCGGTTGTGTGGCCTTCAGCAAGCACTCGGTTCTCTGCAGACTGAGCCGAATATAAAATCTTAACCCCCTCTTTGACCTTGTAACTCTTCTCTGCCTGTGGTTTGGGAAAATCCTGAGACTGCTCTTTCAGGATGGACAGCTGTGACTCAACTTGATGCCCACTGACGAGGTGTTTTGGCTCTGACAGAGGTCTAACAGTAGCAGACTTCCTGTCAGCCAGTGACTCTGTGCTAACAGTAGAAAGTGGGATGAGCTCTTCGGCCACGGCTGACATCACCTTCGACCTTTTTTCTCGAGCTGCCTCAAGCTCGATGACCTCAGGGCTCTGAATGCGGTCACAGTGCTGCTCCGTGAGGTCTTGACTCTCCTCAACAGATGACGTAAATGCCGCCATGTGAAGCTGTTTAGCGGGAACAGCTGACACCTGAGGTGGGCGTGTCGGGACCACCGACACCCTCTCCTCGATCTCATGAGCCTGAAGCACCGCAGCTTGGTGAGTCAGTGTTTCACGGTGAACGGTGGCAGCAGAGATATCGACCTCTCTGAGTGAGCCCACCTGCTCACTGGGAATGATCTGCCGGTCTTCAGTGCCGATGGTGTAAACCATCTGATCCGGCCTTGCCCTGTCCTGACCTGGGAGGCTGACCTGGTACAGACGAGATTCTGTTGCCTGTTCTGACACAGACACCTTGTAGCCTTTTTTCTGAACCACTGTCAGCTGTTCCTGTTTGTGCGACACAGAAGCTGATTCTTTGAAGACAACTAGCTCGGCACTACAAGTGGCCTCGCCAAACTGGTTGGAAGCTTTACATGTGTACAAGCCACTGTCCTCCTGTTTAACACTCCTCACACTGACGAAGCCTGATCCATCTGGGTTGGCTGTTATGATACAGTTTCTGCTGGGCTGGATCTGGAAAGCCCCCTTGAACCACTTCACACTGGGGACTGGATCACCACTGACTTTGTAACTAAATGTAACCTCCCCTCCCTCTGAGCACCTCACAGGTTGGATCTGAACTGTGAAAGAAGGAGGCTGACCCGTGACCTTAAACATCTTCTCCACCCATCTTTCTGCCTGACTGACATCAGGCTTTTTCACCTCGAGGTACGTGGTGCAGGTCGTCTGGCCAAACCTATTGGTGGCGGTACACGAGTACTCACCCTCGTACTCAGAGGTGACGCGGGTGATTACCAACGTGTACTCCTCTTTCTCCTCTATCAGCTCATATACAGTGGAGCTCTTTATAACCTGTCCGTTGTGCGACCACTGGACAGTTGGCTTCGGCACCCCAGACACTCTGACGGTAAACCGGGCCGTTTCCCCACTGGTTACAGCTGCTGCGGAGAGCTGGGTGAGGAAAACTGGTTTTTCTTTTCTCTTCTCTAAAGTGGAAGAGTAACGTTTGGATTCTGGCTTGAGTTCAAGTGTTTTGGTTTTCTGTGGTAACTGGACACCAGTGTAGTAGGTTTCCTCTTGTTCTTCCACAGTGGTGATGGTGGTGCTACAACGCTCTGTCGGGAAACATTGAGCAACACTCATAATAATATCCACAACACAAGAGCTACGGGTGTTAACAACTGAAACATAAAACTCAAATACTAGGGCTCGATTATTTCCAAACAAATGATACGTTGATTTAAAAGGCACCCAAGGCTGCGAAGGCTTTAGACAAAATGAACATTTAATATTAAACAAAAATAATAATGGTTTGTTATCAGACTAAGTCGTTATCAGGACAGGATGTTTGATTAATAAAAAGAATTTTTTCTCCCATTATATATTGGACATTAAATCTATTTCTATTTCTTCCATTCTAAGATTTTACGACTTCTACTTGAATTTTTGAAGCTGCTAAACACACCACATTCAAACTGTTTGAATTCCAGACAAAAATAAATTTAAAATAAGTAGCAGTGATATTCTGATTTGCTGGTAACTACCAAAGAAGTACAAGAATTATTGTAGGTTTGAAAAAAATAAAAAATAAAAATAAAAAAAATCTGACACAAAGGTTGACGTCACAAATTTAGGAGCAAAAAGAAAACTTAGCTGGTTTTTGGATTAAAATCGTATATTTACAAAATATAATTTTTGTTGAAAATTTAGTAGAAAAAAAAAAACCTGAAATATTCTTAAAAATTAATGTCATAAATTTAGAAGGCAAAACACATGTTCTGTGAGAGCAGAGCAAAAACATGTCGACAACAATAAAACAAAAAAGTAAATTCACAGATTTTTTGTTTTAAAATCCCCAATGTTGCAAATAAGCTGTAGTCAACAACATAACCATTTATCAAAGAAAGTATTTCCATTTTTGAAAATTGAGTTAATTTAAACATGAACCTAAACGATATTTTCTTCATCAGTACAAAGTTGTTGCTTGGTTCCAGTCCCAGGAACCAACGTATTTACACTTTTACCAAGACAACCGACACCACAAAGGTAGTGTTACATTTTCAAAATGAAAGGACCATTTGACATAAACTTAACATATTGTACAACATTTCCCCAAAACAAACAGCAACAAAAAACATGAGCCCAGACTTTAGATCATCAAATAATTTATTATATAAACTCTGAGACAAACAAGCCAACATAACGTCTGTACAAATAAACCACAAATTTCTACCGCAAAAACACACCAGATTTTCTTGTGAGCTGATTTTTACGGGTCAACACAACTCATACAGACCTAAAATTACATATATTTACAAAACATCCAAACATATTTTAATGTTTTTTTAAAAAAGGTTTCACAGTATTATCCATTTTTAAAATCTGTCAGTAGCAATGAACTATAATAACTTGTTTAATATTCCCACAATTTTTGTTCACAAGCAGCAAAAACTCTCACTCAAAAAAAAACGCAAAACAACAAAAAAAAAAACTGTTAAACCACCCACACAAATCAAACATTTCAAGTAAAGAAAGCAACAATATATTCCTGATAGTTTCAGACTAAAATATTTTGCTTTTATTTGGGCTGAGACCCAAAAACTGATATTCAGTCAATGCTGCATTTTGTAGTTTGATTCTTTACAGCCCAAGTAATTATAACTGGTACAAGAAATCTCTTGATACTCACATTTTATTTTATATTTGAATTATTTTTTTGTGTTTGAAAATTTTTTAGAGGTTTCACACAAATCACACACAGACCTATTTTCTACCCAACTGCTAAAACCAGACTGGTTTCAAAATTTTTCTTCAGCTTTATTTAAAACACAAAAGCTGGAGCTTATTTTTATTCAGTTCAAGAAAAACAAATAAAAACCCCATTTTTTCATCCAACACTTTAAATAAAATAAAAGTTCTGTGAAATTCACACAGAAATAAACCAGCGAACAACCTGCTGACACTTCTGTTTTTCAGCTTACATTAGTCATCACACGCACTTTGTTTTCACTGACACAACAGGCTGGTCGCCAAAGATGAATTTCAACATTTTAACTCATTTCTGCCACTATTAGCTTTGCTCTAATGTTTCCTTCAAATGGAACTCGTCAGTTTAAACTTACAACACAAGAAGTTTAGGACAGGAAATTGTTAAATCTCAGCTCTAAGTTGTGAGCTCACTGCTGCTGGGCAACGACAACATGGACACCAAAAGAGGCCACTGAGGCTAACAGGTTAGCAAGCTAACAAGCAGCTAACATAATATAAGAAATGCAAAGGCAGAATGAGGCCATTGGAATATCAGTATTTAAAAAACTCTTTAAGATTACAGTATATTAACTTAAATCCAGAGAACAATGAACTTCCTTTACCTCCAACATTTCTGTTAGCAAACATGTCACAACTCATGACCTCAGAGATTTGAGAACATTTTGAGGTGGTCATTTTCAAAATACACCACCCTCATCTGAAGGAAGCACACAACTGCTACGTATACTTTTAGTAAATACCTGCTTATTCCTAATGTTAGCTTAACACGTTAAACACAACAGCATCTGAAGGCTCCATTAGAACAGTCCAGTCAGACAGTCACAGAAAAATAAAAGTTTGAGTTTGATGACCACTGAGCCACCCAGCTATCGTCTCATTAAAAGTTTTCATGGCAGCAATGAAGCACACCTTGAAAATGGGAAAATTAGGAATTCTGTAAACAATGTTAAAACCACCAAGTCATTAAAAGTTAAGCAGATACAGAAAAAAAAACCCATAAAAAAACCTTTGCCGGTGAGTTCGTCTTTGTACGACCACCTGCTAAACTTTAACCTCTAAAACACCTTCAGCAGGGCCGTGGTTTCAATGCACCCAGATGGGTTTTGAATTAAGCACTTATACTCGCCGGCATCATTCTGGGTCACATTGGTAATGAGCAGATTGAAGTGTCCAGCAGTTTTCTCCTGGATTATACACCTGCTGTCTGTGACACGCTCTCCATCTTTGAACCACTCGGCGGTGGGGTTCGGCTTACCGTTGACCAAACACTGGAGGATAACAGGCGTCCCTACTGCTGCTGTTATATTCGTCAATGGAATGACGCATTTCGGTGGCGTCTCAGTTACCTGGAACTGGAAGCTGCACATATCAGAGGACTTTCCTTTAAACTCTACCTTGTCATCTTTTGCCGGCTCGGCAAATACATCAAAGTTAACACTAACATATTTTTCTCCCTGTTCGCTTGTTTCATTGTCAGTGTTGGCCACCAACCTGACTGCCCGCTGCGACTCATCAGCCTCTTGCTCAAACTCAAACTCAAGCTCAATTTCTGACACTTGTTCACTGTCAAACGACGTGTTGCCAACCATCAAGTCAAACTTCTGCGGTTGGACTTTGGCACTTCCAAGAGACACAGCGGTCAACTCTCGACCTCTGGTCTTCCCTGAAAAAGCTTTGGCATCGACCACCACTAAGGAGGCCCGGCACAGAGTTTCTCCCACCACATTAATAGCTCTGCAGGTGTACACTCCACTATCCTGTGTGGTAACTTTACAAATCTTCAAGAAGTGGTTATCTCCGTCTGAAGAGTGCAAGTATTTTTTGTTGTTGTGAGGAATTTTCTTGTCTCCTTTGAACCAAGACACAATTGGAGATGGAATACCCATCAGTGAGCATTCAAACATGACAGTGGTACCCTCTGGAGTCTCCATATCACAGATGGGATTGATGAACCTTGGAGGCATCTCAGTGACTTCAAAAGCTATTTTCAAATCATCATGCTCCTGGGTGACAAAGTCCACGGCGCCCTCTTCATAAATACTAGGCAACACATCCAAAGATATAATCATGCTCTTGTTGTCGGCCGTGTACTCAGGAATAGTGATAATCTTAACCTGTTTCTCAAATTCTTTGACCTCGTTTTCATCCAGTTCTACTTCAAGAAGAATCTCCTGTGGTGACGGAGAACGAGAAGAGTCATCTTCCTCGACGTCAAACTCCATGACATGCTGATGGGTGACTGCTGGCGGGGCAGGCATGAACCTCACTTCCTGTGATACAACAACCACTAAAGCCACACTTCTGGCTTCTCCAACATAATTAACAGCCTCGCAGATGTACTCCCCCTGGTCGGCTTTTGTGACATTGTGAATTGTTAGTGAGATACTGTCGCCATCTCTCTCCATCATGACTCTGTTGTCTGCCACTAGTTTGGTTTTGTTGCAGAACCATTTCACCTCAGGTGATGGTAAGCCAAACACCTCGGCGTAAAACGTCAGTGAGTCATTTTCAAACACTCGCTTCTTAATGAGAGGTTTGAGGAAGGCTGGAGGGATTCCTTGCACCTTCTCCTGAAGGGTTGCAAGCCCTAAAGAGCCTCTGCCCTGGCTGAGGAACCGATTTTCATCCACGTTTATTCTGGATGTGTCAATGCCCTCATCGGCAGGAGAGGTCAGGAACTGAACTGGTGAGAAGAACATTTCGCTGGAGTCTCCAGTTGAGGCTCTCTTATGTTCTACAGGGGAAAAGGGATACTCCTGAGGTGTCCTAAACCCACCGGGCTCATCAGAACTGGGAGTCTGAAAGGACATGGGTGACTTGGGACTGTGGAAAGATTCTGCAATTGGCTGCGAAACCTCTGTAGATGAGCCTGGGGTGTAGAACCGCTCAGCTACCTCAGCTATCTCTTCGCTCACAGTGCTGCCAATCTCAATGGACATCTCGGATTCAGGAGAAAGTGGCCTCCCCCAGTCTGCTGGAGGGTTGTAATAGTCATAGACTGTGCCGAAAGTGACTTCCTCTTCTTCCATTGGGTTGACTGCTGTTGTTGGTGCTGCTGCTGTTTCCCCAGCTTCAACAGAAGAGGCAGAATCTCCTTCCTGATGCAGGGCAGCAGGTTTCATTTTAGCATCTGTTTTAGACTTAACAATAAGTAGTTTAGGTTCCCGCTTCATGTTTATCCTCTCATCTTCATCCTCAGTTTGTGCAGGAGGCTCAATTACATCACGAACCACCACATTTTCTGATACTTCTGTTGCATCAGCCTGGGAGTCTGGCATACTAACAAACACTCCACTGTCCATTGAGGGCTCTGGGATGGAAATCAGCCCCTCACTAGCAAGATCAGCCTCCTCACTCACATACTCTACCTTGGGCACAAAAACATATCCCTCTTCTAAATCTTCTGTCAACCCTTCCACATCACCACTGCCGTCGGGACTAACTGAGACCTCCACACTGGAAACATCAGCTTTAATACAAACAGAGGAAGATGTTGCAGCTGCAGTTTGCCTCTCCAGTTTGACACATTCAGAAACTCTTTTTGGCTTAACTGATTCTTCTTCAGTTGGAGCGGAGGTTCTGATGGTGCGCTTTGGTGCAGGGACTTTTTCGCACTGGAAAGGAATGAAGCTGCTTGTTCTATCGAATGTGCGCACCGTGTCCTCCCTCACCATCTCCACTTCACTTCCAGGCACCCCTTGTTGAGGTCTCTGCGGCTTAGGTCTCACCAGTTCTGGAGACTCCTGCACTTCCTCGACAAACTGTTTAACTGCGCTGTGCCTTTCAACTAAAACTGCTTCCTCTTCAACATCAGCTGTCTTGTAAGTGGCAGATGTGTGAGCTATAGGTGCTTGAGGGGCTTTTGGAGAACCTGGATTTAGTGAGTGAGCAAGTTGATCACCTGGTTCTGCCTGAATGGTGTCAGGTCTGGGTGAAATAACTTGCTCATGTTGGTCAAGAGAAAGTTCCACAGAAGGTATAAACTCCTCTGGAAACTCCTCTCTCTGCTCCTCAGGAGAAGGAGCTGTCATTAATCCAACTGGTGAGTCTGACTCAAAAGCCTGTTTAATCTGAGAGACTTTTATCACTGCACCAGAAGCCTGCAGACCACAGCCAGATATTGTTGGAGGGTCTCTGGAGACCCCTGGTCTGGATTTGAGGACTCTGACAGTGGCGTCTGATGAAGCTTCTGACCCTAGAGGTTTGCCTTTTGTCTGAAGGGTACTTTCTTCAGTATGACCGATGACAACAGAAGATGTCTGCTCTTTCTGCAAAGGAGTGAAACTGTCACCCTCCGTGGCAGCTTCTGCAACTTGAAATGGCACATCCAAGATGCTGCTAACCACTCCCAGCTTATTTCTAGCAACACATTTGTACACTCCAGCATCAGTGTACGTGAAGCCACTGACATGCAGCCTGAACACTTTATCTTCTACCTCAACTCTGTATTTTCCAGCTGTGACTTCAAGGCAAATATCATTGCAGTACCACATTACATCTGGTGCAGGTTCCCCGGTGATGATGCACTCTAACACAGCAGTGTTGCTCCCTGAACAAGGGACGTTCTCTAACTCAGAGACCACACGAGGAGCTTCGCCAACCACATCAAAGGAGAAGGTAAATTTGTGCTTGACTGTCTGGGAGGCTCCCTCATCATCTGAGGTTTTCTCTGCAATAGCCTGAGGTTTGTCCTCACTGGGTTCCTCTGTCATCTCAGGCACAGGAGTAGCAGCAGTGATTCTGATTTCTACAGGTGAGGAGCTGAAAGTTTCATCCGAACAGCGACGTTTGGGTATCACCACCTGAGGCACCTGGAGTGTTGCCTTTCCTGACTCCATGTAGGTCTGGAGCTCCTCCTCGATCAGACTCTCCTCGCCTTTCTCCAGCTCCTCTGTAACTACGACTTCCTGTTTGACACCTGACATTCTCGACACCTTCTTGTCGGAAATTTGAAGCGTAGCACTACAGATGGATTTGCCATGTTTATTGGCTATGATGCAGTCGTACGTCCCCTCATGGTCTGTTGTTGGATAGAAGACGGTGAGTTTTGAGCGGTTAGATCTGTGGATTATATCATAGTCAGGATTGTGGGCCAGCGAATGGCCATCTTTGAGCCAGTTGACTGTAGGCAAAGGGTAACCTTGGAACTGGCAAGTGAACTCTGACATCTCACCAGTTTTTACTATAACTGAGGATATTTCATTCACAAATACTGGATGGGAGCCTGCGACACTTGCCTCCCCTTCTTTTTTCTTTTTTGAATCTTGAGTTGAGGGAGTGCCTTCTTTCACATTTGACTCCTCTCTGAGTCCTCTACTCTCCTTCTTCATAGTACCACGTTCAAGGCTTTCAGCACTTAACTCTCCACTTCCTTCGTTTCCGCTTATACCTGCAAAACCCTTCTGGTGTCTCCATTCCCCGCTCTCTCTGGTGGTTGCCAATGCTCTCTCTTCTCTTACATCCGACTGAAAGCGTTGGCTGCTGGATTTATCTACAGCCATAGCATACATCCTCTCTGCCTCTCTTCCCAAATCATCCTGTGGACTCTGACATGGTGAACCTCTCCTGACTGATGAAAACTCTCTGGAAGGCCTATGAGGAGTCTCGCCCTGAGCAGAAGCTGGTTCATACCCCTCATAAGGCACACCAGTGAGTTTGGGTGGAGAATACCTTGAAACTGGTGAAGGTTGACAACCCACAGTTTCACGGTGAGGTAAATTAGCTTCTGCAGGGGAATGGCTCGCTATGAAAGAAGACTCTCCAGGCGTCGATGGTTCATACATTGCAGCATGTTGAAAAGGTTTTATTGATGGAAAAGCTCCACCAGCAGATGCTGTATGTGGAGGTGGAAGTTCTTTGGGGTGAGTTTCATTAGGATTGCCACCGTAATGGGGTTCACTATCAAATGGAGGGAGTGTCGACCCTGGCTGTTTGTACTGATTTTCCAAAGCCCACTCGGACTCCAGCTCAGCCACTTCCTCTTGTTCAACAACATCTTGTTGCCATTTCAGTATGCGTTGAGCCAGTGCTTCCTCCTCGCTTACAAAGTACTCACTGTCTCTCTGTAGCCTGGTCTCACGACCCTCGGTCGGCAGCTCACCAGCCGGCGGCCACTGTGTGCCGTCGCCCTCCTGATCTTGGAATTCAACAGGAGCTGAATCACTCAAAAGAAACTTCTCTTTGGATGCTTTTCCTGGGGCAGCCTCGCTGCTGTGGATGACCTCCTGCTGTGGTGGAAATGATTCTAAAGCCTCCACGATATTTTGTCCAACCTCAGTTATTGTCACCGCCTGGAATGGTGGGTAACCCTCCACCCAGTCTCCGGACACTATTTTCCCAGTCTGCTCTTGCTCCAACAGAACATCCTGTTGCCATTTCATTATCCTCTGGGTCAAAGCCTCTTCTTCACTGACAAACTTCTCGCTCTCATTTGTCAGTTCAGAGATGTTCTCCCTCGACAGCTGGAGCTCTCGTTCCTCTTTTGTCTTCTCAAACAACATCTTCTCTGCCTTGGCTTTTGTTTTAGGCGATGACTTGAATTCAACTTCTGCTGCTTTACTTTTTATTCTGGGTGATTTTTGCATGTCAGTTTCCAATTCTCCTGGTCTGATTTTCATTCTTGCTTTAGGCACCGGGGCAGATGTTCCGTGTTGTTCTGCTCTACTTGCTTTAACTTTAGGTGACTTTGGTGGTGGCACAGTAGTATGGTCTACAAATTCCTCCACCACCTCTTGCTGGGTGTGCACAGGCTCCTCAGGCTCCATGTACTGTGTGTCTGACGGCATAGGCAAATCAGTTTCAGGGTGAAACGTCTCCTCTTCTGACATCTGCATGCCTTGCTGCCACTTTCTGATCCGCAGAGTGAGAAGTTTCTCCTCACACTCCAACCGTTCAGCTTCCAGGCTCTTCTCAATCTGAGTCCTCAAAGACTCCCTTGCACTCTCCTCTACCTCTCTGCTGTCTGGTAATTCAGCTTCACTGAAGAACCTCTCTTTGACAGATGGCCTCAGCCTCTGTGACTCTCCGAGTTTCTCCTCTGACCTTCTTTCTGCTCGCGGTGATGACTCTACTTTTATGATTGCCCCTCGAGCTTTTACTTTGGGTGATTTTTGTGTCGGAACAACTGGTGCCTCATCTCCTGTTTCTTCTAGTCTGACTGTAAATATGGGGGCAGATTTTTCCACCAAAGGGGGTGCTGGCAGACCTTCAGCATCTACTGACCTTGTCATTCTAGGTGATTTATGGAAAGATGGCAGCATGGCTTCAGTTTCCACAGCTGCTTTTTTCTCTACCACCTCCTGCTGGATGTAAATCTGCTCTGTGGGCTCCATGTAATGTGTGTCAGCCGGGACGGGCAGATCAGTTTCAGGGTGAAACATTTCTTCCTCTGACATCCTGCTCCCCTGCTGCCACTTCCTGATCCTCAGGGCGAGGAGTTTCTCCTCACACTCCTTCCGTTCAGCTTCCAGAGTCTTCTCGTACTGAGCCCTTAAAGACTCCCCTGCACTCTCCTCTTCATATGACTCAACTCCTTTGGCTATTGCTGTGTCCTCCAGTGTTACCTCTTTGATAGATGCAACAGACTTTGTCCTAGTTGACTCTTTGAGTAAAGATTCCCTGCTTTCAGTGTACTTTGCAGTTTCTGGGTATACAACTGCTTCAGAGTACAGCACTTCAGGGCGCTGTAGCTCAACCTGAATCTTTGCAGCCTCCATCTTTTGGTCAGAAACCACACTGTGATGTTCACTTACCATTGACTTAATACTAACATCTGCCTGAGGTTCAACAACACACTCGACTCCTCTATCCCCCAGTATCTCTGAACGTCTGTCACCTGATATCCTCTCTGGCTCTGGCACCAGCGTATCAACCAGCTCTCCTCGCATGATCTGAATGGCCCTGGTTCTGGACTGAGGCTCGAATGAATGTCTTGGACGAGACCGAGAAGTCTTCCCCCGAGTCTCACCTGACTCAAAGGGTCGATTGAAATGCTGGACATCAGGCAGAGAAGCAGGTTTGACCCTGAGCTTCTCCACATAATCTGCGTAGCTGGACTCGCTGGCAACCGATTCTACCTCAAACTCTGAAGACGACATGGTTGAGATAGAAAGCCTCTTCTTCTGCTTGACAGCTTTTTGTAGTGTGGTGAGTTTCGTTCTCACCTCGTTGTGGAGGCTCTCTGTGTCGCTGAACCTCTCGCTGTACCTGTCGCTGCACCTGTCACTAAACTTGTCACTGAACCTAGCCCCGGTGCGCCGGTCGCAGTAGATGTCACTGAATCTGTCGTTAAAGCGCTCTGATCTGTCAAACATTGGGGGAGGAGATGGGGCACGCTCAGAAGCGGTTTCCAAACGTTTAGATTCCTTGTCCAACTCTTTCTCCTTTGAATGCGAACTGGACTTGAAGTAAACTGTTCGTACCAGAGCATTCTTAGATCGAGACCTTCCCTGATGGACTTTGGACATCTTGTCAAATGGAGACCCAACACACCTGAGGTCCACCCTAAATTTCCTGTCTGTCCTCTGTTCTGCCATGCTATCTATGCTCTCATGGGCTTTGGTCGAGCGCTTAACAAAGCCTAGATAGTTGGCAGACTGCTCTTCCCTCAGCGACACCAAAAGTGATGCTGTGGATTCAGCAGAACCCTCAGAGTTAAATGCCATCACCTTATAACTGCCTGAGTCCCTCTCTTTGATGCTATCGATAACCAGACTGGTGATGTGCATATGCATTCTGCTGCCGGTGCAGATCCTACGTCTACGCTCTTTGGGAATAGATCTGTTATTATGGAACCAGAGGATTGTTGGTGAAGGACAAGCAATTAGTTTACACTTCAACTCTACTGGCTCCCCCTCCAGGACTGACTGGAACTTGAGCTTTTTGGTGAATGATGGTTTGATGTTTTCAGTCCAGGAGCTGATGGAGGAGGTCCGGCTGGAGCAGCGGTTGGCCGACACCAGGCCGTGGTCGATGAAGTCCTCGGTGTCAGAGAAGGCCCCCCTCAGCTGCCGGGTGCTGGCGAGTTCTGCTCCACCATGTTGCATTCCTTCTTTGGTTTCATGGTAAAACAACTCTGTGGACAGAAACAAACATCCGTGAGAATGACACGGAGTCCCGGTGAGAGAATAAGGATTTGAATGATTCATTAATGGAAATATTAAAAGGCATGCTGGGAGTCACAATGCCATAAGAAATAATTTCACTCACCATATTGGTTCGAATAAACGCAAGACTTGATTCTTTTTATTAGAAATCTGCAGAAGGTTTTGATCCATCGTCTGTGGAAATTTCTTCAAAACATAAATTATTTATAATTGTTATTAAGAAAGCATAGGCTACTAACATTTGCTTGTTTGGCCTTTTGATAATTGGCTCGATGCTAAAATAATATTCCTTACCTGACTTGCAGACAGGTGAATAAACGCCCTTTTCTAATCCTTAAACTTAAAAAGAAACGAATGATGCACATGAATCACAGATCTCAGATTGCAAAAACAAATGAAGCGGTAAAATTGGGTGAGAAGGCGTTTATTCGAACTAATATAGTTTTACTGGTGTTATTTAGAAGGCAAACCACAGGAATCACATCCCACTATCTGCAAGCCAGGCTAAGAAATATTTTGCAGGAGGAAGTTGTCAGTTCCAGATGCAGTAAACCTCCATATCTTTTAAAGGGCATTTCAGAACCCGAGATCTTTAAAAGATACGTATCCTGCGCCTTTTTATGGGAAACCATCAGAGGAACCTTCATGCCAGAAATGAACTTTTGGATGCAAAGTGTCCAAAAAAAAAAAAAAAAAACTGGAACAAGCAAAGTTCTGTGAGGGCTCGCCTGGAGGGAAACCATGTTATATTTTAGAGCAGGTAGAACAATGAACAGACAATAGAAAATTTCCTGTCAAAATACATAAAGGTTTCATGCAACTGTGGAAAGGTCATTGAAAGGGACAGTTCAACACGTGATGTGTTCACAGACTCTGAAAGCAGTCTGTGGACGCAGGACAACTATGATCCAAACAGAACACATGCACCCACGCCGCTTCATCTACAACAACTCTCCAACGTTAAACAGCTTCAAGCTTGGATCACAGTTACCCACCGACAGACTACTATCACAGTAAAAGAAAAATCCACCAAGTAAATGAGGTCAAACTGTCCCTTTTACACACCGTCTGCCTCTCATGTGTAAAACAACAGTAACAACAACAACTGAGGATTCTGATGAGTAGTGATCAGAAATCTGACGTGGTCTTACCTTTGACTTCTTCTTCAATTCTGGCTTCGATCTGCTCTCTCACGTGAGTCACTGTGAAGGGAAACAAACAACGTTAATTCACATTGTGTCAACGTAGATTTTTACCTCTTGACTGAAACATCTTTACGTCTGGATCATATGTGAGCTGAGGAAACTGAAGCCATCATTACTCAAAAGTCTTCTCACAAAACCTCAAAATATAAGTCTACACTGGTGTATACGGATGAATGTTGTCATCTTGTTTGTTTTTTGGTAATATTTGTGATTGTTTTGGGTCAGAGGGAGGAGCTTTCATTCAAAGACACCACGTCCAATGTTAAAATGTGAAGTCTAAATTCAGCACTGAACAGTCATCATGAATGAGGAATAATTCCAGAGAAGAAAACAGCTTTTGTACCAGACTGTGAACATGTAAATATTTTAACATGGAGGTCTGTGACTCCCTTGTAGAGCCCCCACTGGTCATTTGAGGAAGTACAGTTGGAAACAAGTTGGAAAGTTTGCAACAAGTTATCTTTCTCCTGGAAGATGCTCTAAAGAACATTTAGTGATGTGATTTCGTTACATCATGAATTATTTGCAGATTCCTTTGCACCTTTACAGATGTATTTTATATCCAAACAGTTTTTCACCTCTTTTTCAGGTATTTTGCGAATTATTCAAGTTTCTGATGTTTCGCCTGCATGATGTTTCATCAATAAAATCTCTGAAGGAAGCTGGTGAGTGATGACGATGAGCTTCAGTTAACTCAGCTGATGGAAGGAAACTGATTATTTTCAATGACATTTGTCTCTAGATATTTTTGAGAAATTCAACAAAAACAAAAGAAAGTGAAGAAAAGCAGCAGATGATGCAGATGTCACATGACACAGAGGAATCAAAATAAGAGACAAAGAAGAAACTGAGGTTCCTGCAGGAACAATAAAGAGGTGAAATGTGAGTTTCATGCAGAGTGGAGACTTCTCGTGAGTTTTCCTGTGGACGACAAAGAGGACGAAGATGAGGAAGAAGACGAAGAGGGTGGGGGATGAAGGAGGGATGAGTTTGTTCCTGATGGGGAGGGTGGAAAAAGTCAGAGAGGGGAGATGGCAGTCCTGCATTCAAACAAACCAAAGGTTTGTCTTTGAGGGACAGTGAGGTTAGTGGGGTCTGGAGGAGGGATGTCCCGATCGGGTACAAAGAATGACCCAACTCTTTAACACACACTAACAAACAGGCTCTCAGCCACAGGAAGTTTAGTTCAGGTCGTATCAGGTTACAGTGGCTTGGAAGACACATTTAGGGGAACAATCGTTTGTTTCTTTACAATTGGAAAATAAAATATATTAATATCAGCATTAACTAAATATTGCTGTGATAATAAAAAGATCTGTGAGGCAGAAATTAGAGCTACATAGTTAGAGTCTGAACACGAAGGTAACGAGAGGAGCTGTATCTTGTTTGGTTTGGTTACTGCTGCCTGACTCAAAGAGTTTCATCGATCATCACAGTTAACATTAATTGATCGGGTCGGGACATCCCTGGAGGAGGAGTTTGAATTATTCTTGCAGGGAGGAGAACAGGTGGTTTCAGTCTGGCTGCAGAATCCAGGCGTTACCTTCTTCTTCTCTGGTTATCGTGAGCATGGCCGAGCACGCCGCCTCTCCGGCGGTGTTGGCCGCCCTGCAGGTGTACTGCCCAGCGTGCTCAGAGAAAGCATCCACTATGATGAGCGTGGCAGTGTTTGTCACCTCGTCAAAGTGGTACACCACATTCTTGGTGGACCGGACCGGCTGCCGGTTGTGGAACCAGCTAATGGCCGGCGTTGGCGTGCCAGACACGCAGGCATGAAAGCGTGCCACCTCCCCGTGTGGCACAGCGCAGCTCGTGATTGGCTGGATGAAAACTGGCTTTTGGCCAACCGAGGGTTTCTTTAGTGATGTGACGCTGGTAGAGACGGAGCGACGCTCCGGTGTTTGTTTCCACCCTGAAAAGAAGTTTGATCATTGTCGTCAAGTCATGTCCTGCATTTATGTCCCAATCAGCAATGTTGGTGTCACCAAACTGAAATGTCACCGTAACATTCAAATATATTGATCATGATTAAATCCAGAGGGAGCAGCGGCTACAGATCACAGATCATCACAAAGACATGAGACACCCTCAGAGAGTTTTCCTGACTGTGGTTGGAGGATATGTCTGATAAAGCCTCGTATTAGTGCAAGCTGACAGCGCTCGTGGTCAATAACAGCAGCGCTCATATTCAACATGTCTAATAAGGTTGTTCATTTGTAAACATCAATCTCTTCTGTCTCTGAGATCCAAGCCGGGTTCAATTAAATTCAACTTTATTTATAGAGCACTTTAAAAAGACAGCATAGTCAGCCAAAGTGCTGGTTAGGTTAGGTCAGCTTAGCTTAGCTTAGCTTAGCTTGGAGCTGCCCCACAAACAGAAAGCAGACAATAAGACCACGGTAAACAGAGAAACAATACCATTTGTTTGCTAACAACAAACCACTGGACCACAACCGCTGTCGCCTTCTGTTTTTCACCTTTACATCGTCTCTGGTCGGTTACAAACTCACCGTCCAGTGTCAGAGTGGCAGAGCAGGACGCTGTCCCGGCATTGTTGAAGGCCATGCAGGTGTACTCTCCCTCATCCTCTGGGTAAACCCTGGAGATCTCCAGCTGACAGCTATCATCGAACTGAGACATCCTGAAGAAGTCCGACTGCTTGATCTCCTTCTCCCTGTGGAACCAGCTGATCTTCACATCTGGATGGAGGACAAAATGGAAACCGGATGAAAACCCTGATCAATCAGTGATCACAAAGTACAGTCCCATGCTGTACTTTGTTGAAGCCTCCTGCTCTGCAGCTGAATGTTTTTCAGCAGAGTTTCTGAAACTAACAAATCTCACTGAGGTGTGGAGTTCCTCAGGGATCAGTTCTGGGTCCTCTGTTCTTTCAATTTACTGTTTGTTTCAAAGTTTGTAAAATGTTTCTGCGTCACCTGCTGTAAAATTTGTCTGGGCAAAACTAAGTGTGTTTATCGAGCTCCATTATCAAACTTCTCTTTAAAGTCTACCATTTAAATGAAACCTGCATCCATCCAGATCTGATTCTCCACCACCAGAAACAAGCTTGTTATTATTGTCACATAAGGACTGACTGGAGTTTTCTCACCGTCTCCACGGACTCTGCACTGGAAGCGAGCCGGTTCTCCTTCACGGGCCGAGGTGCTGGCGATGGGTGAGATGACGATGGGAGGAGTGACAGGAGCGGCCGAGTCCGGAGAAACCACCTCGGACACTGAAACAAACAAACCTGAGTCTGCACACGTCCTGCACATATCTTATGTCTGACCTTGTTGGGTGGGTGTGACCTCCTGCCTCACCTTCCACGTTAAGCGAAGCGGTGCTCGTCGCAGCGCCGTACTCGTTCTTGGCCTCACAGTTGTAGGTGGCAGCGTCTTCGGGGAAGACCTCGATCAGCAGCAGAGTGTGTTCATTGCCGTCGTGCAGGAACTTGCACTTGAATCCCGGAGACAGCGCTTGGGAGTTTTTGTACCAGAAGACCTGCGGTGCAGGAACACCGCTGACCTGCACAGAGAAGCGAGCCGGCTTCCCGGCTTCCACCGACTGAGGCTCCATATGGCGGAGGATCTGAGGAGGCTCCGGGACTGGAAGAGGCACAGAGTGAAGGGTTTGATTAGAAGAGCTGTAAATGTGAGGTCTACCTCCGTCCTCTGCACATATATTTTGTTTTATTTTATATTTGTATAGTTCTGAATTGTTTCAATACTTTGCATACTGGCAGTAATGAATATTGGATCAACTGGAATTGAAAAAGAATTTCCTTAGTGATCAATAAAGTTCTTCTTTATCTTCTAAATCTTATCTCATCTAGTCGGTGTCTCTGCCGGACTCACGGTTGACTCGGAGGTGCATGGTGCTCCTGTTCTTGCCGGCGATGAAAGTGTACTCGCCGGCGTCGCTCCTGTAGGTCTCAGAGATGGTGAGGCGGTGCAGCTTCCTGATGGTGACGTAGTTGAACCGCTCCTCCACCGAGAACTGGATCTCCACCCCGTTTCTCAGCCAGCGACCCTCCACGTCGTCCTCGTTCACCTCGAACTCGAAGGTTGCTCTGTGTTTCTCAAGAACCTGAGAAACAGGAGGGGGCAGGGTTTACGACCACGAATGGTCACAACGGGAACAAGTCCTCCCTGCAATTATCTGAGCTGGAATTTGACTTACTGTAATTTCCCGCTCGGCCGGTTCAGAGATCCGAACATCTCGACCCTCGACAATGAGCTGGGCCTTGGAGACACTCGATCCGGCCACCACCGAATATTCTCCGGCATCGGACATCCGGACCGTCTGGATCATCAGACGATGGATGTACTTCTCTGCGGTCACGACAAACCTGCAAACACAACATCATATTTGACCTCAAACAGCTCGGAGTGTGAAACTCAACAAAAGGTTCGGGACAGAAGGTGATCGACAGACCTTTCCTCAGAAATGTCCAGCTCCTGGCCGTCCTTCATCCACATCACCTGGATGTTCGGCTCAGAAACCTCACACTCAAAGATCGCTTTCTTCTTCTCTGTGATCTTTATGTCCTTGATCTTCTTGGTGAATTCAACCAAACGAGCTGAAAACAAAAAACTAAATCATATTCACATCCATCTGCTGTTCACTTTCATCTCTTGTAGGAAAATCCACAGACAAGTAAAATGTAAAAAACTTTTAGCTCAAGGGTTAGCCACACATTTAGCTAGCTGATGCGACCATTTAACTTTTTTTGGCTTTTGCAGCGCTACTCATCTGATAATTTAGACTTGTTGCACTGTCTGACTTTTAGTTAACCTTTCTGCGCACGATCAAACTGTGATTTCTGTTTAACTGTCACGTTTCCCTTTTCATTGGGGATTTATATTTATTTAGTTTCTGTAGACTCTCTGAAAGCAGCATTAGTTTTAGCTCAGTTCCACCTCTGTGATGAAAATGTTTTTGCAATATTTCTGCTGCACATTTTAATATCTACTTGCAGATTTCCCGATCCTTCGTTAAACCCCTGTAAGCACGTCACATTACCTTCGACGAACAGGTTAGCGGCGCTAGCAGCGGAGCCGGCCACAAACTGGTACTCTCCGCCATCTCCGAAGTGAACGTTCCGAATGGTGAGCGAGTGCGTGAGCTGCCGGCTGCGGACCTGACATCTGTCCGATGACTTGACCTCCACGCCGTTCTTCAGCCACTTGTAGGTGATGCCCTCGTAGTTTACGGTGACCTCGAAGGTGATGGTGTCTCTTTCCTGAGCGTTCAGGTCCTTCAGCATGGATGTGATGAGGACGGCTGCAGGGGGGGGAAGAACAAAACCCCACCGAGGAGGAGTGACATCACTGCGAACCATTTAACCGCTTTATAAATGAATTTGAACTGTTTCTGGACTTCGGTTCAACATTTACATTTTTAACCATTTATCCAGAACTTTTAGCTGCTGAACCATTTACCAGCTACTCACGGGTTAGCTAACAAAGTTACCTGTTAGTTACAGTTTTAGCTAAAAATGTTTAATCCAAAGTCTGATTGAGTTATTTCTGCTGCTTACGCACTTTTATTTAACAGATTTAACTGAATCCATAAGTTAGCTAACTATTCCAGCTGTTAGCCAATTAATTTAGCTTTAGCTCAGCTCAAAATTTAGCACTTTGCAGTTTAGTCCTTTAGCACATCACTTTAGCTGTTTCACATATCTGTAAATCTAGATAGATAACAACTTAAACTGTTAGCCACACTTTCAGCCAACAACTTGAACCATTAGCGAGACTTTTAGGTAACAAGTTCAACTGTTAGCTATTTATAGCTAACTGTTTTAACTGTTAGCCACATTTTTGGCTAACAGTTCCAATAGTTACCCATACTTAATGCTATCTGTTTCAACTGTTAGCCAGAGATTTGGCTAAGAGTTTCAACTATTAGCCACACTTTCAGCTAACCGTTTCCACTGTTAATTAGCCTTTGAGCTAATAGTTTCAACTTTTAGTCAGACTTCATTAACAATTTCAACAACACCATCAATAAATTTCAACTGTTAGCAACACTTATAGTTAGGGATTTCAAATGTTAGCCACATATGTAAC
>OOFC01047394.1:0-32688 GCA_900323345.1 Pseudochromis fuscus
GTCACAGGGTCTTTGCATTGTATAAGTGAATCATTTCTTGGAAATATGATTCTCTGTGTACATGAAAATGTGTGGTTCAATAAGGGTCTTGGTGAGGATGTCATAATGTCACTGCTCACATGATTGGATGGGATATTAAATCTAGGCTCTAATAGTCAAAAGCTGCATCCTTTTCAAATGGATATTAAAATATGAAAGTGACAAAGACGGTAATGATGTGAACCTAAAAAGCATTCAGCGAGTGCAAACCTTGACCAAGGCATAATCCAGCTATAGCTGAGCACTGTCAGGGTGTTGTGGTGAAAATAGCAACACTATGTAAAACCTTCACCCATTATAAGCAACAAAGATGTAAGGACGTTTAATTTGTACAGTATACCAACTTCTGATCTTGCGAAAAATCTCCATTTGGCAATTTCAATCTTCATTTGGCAACACCAAACTGCTTTGCTAGCATGTTGTAACTAGAATATCCCATAAAAAAATATTTTTTAAATAGTTATAGTTCTGCCTTAGTCTCCGTCCTTTTTAAGCTAACAGGTGCACCAACGAATCAGCTGATCAGCTGATCTGCAACGATCTTATATTAACGGTTTTATTTAACTATAGTCAATGGCTTTCCAGTATCAGTGCCAGAATAAAAATCACCAGCAGATGTTTCAATTCAGCTGTGGGTATGCCACTCCAGTTTAAGGTTTTTGTTGCCATGGAAACCACACAGACTCGGGCAACAAGATAGGCAGAGTAATATTTTTCATTTGAGCTCAGGCTACCTGTACTGTCTGTTCATTTGAAAACATTCTAAACGTCTTCGAGACACAAGATACTTTATTGTCATTTGAAGATTCCACAGAACAACAAACGAAATTAAGTTTTCCCCTTCAGGAGGAGTGGGTCGCAGCAACATCCATCATGCTGCCACCTTCTTGGTAAAAGTAATACAAAAGTAGTGTAACACATTACAATTCAGTAATATTGTAATGTAACTTAATACTTTCAAAGGACAGTAACTAATTTGGATTACACTTTGTTACACCAGTATTTTCTGATTGAAAATAACCATTTTTGAATTGAAATCAACTGGAGTTTTCCGGAGCCAGCATCTAGTGGCCATCATGTGTATTGCGGCTTTTTTCACTTCTGCATTGTCCTCATTTATGACCCCTATTTATGTATTCTCTAACATGAAGCCTGTCTAGATTTCCTCCTTTAAGGTTGTCTCATTTAAGTGCATTAACGGTGCCAAGTTGTTCTCTTTTCCTGTCCTGGTAACATTACTGCAACCTACTGATTAAACATAAGCACATCAATATGGCTAGAAGTTGCTAAAAGGAATATCATCCTATACAAAAGTTTAATGCTGTGTTGCATCAGTGATCTCTCTAAGTCTAATGGCACATTTACACTGGTACCTACTTGCTTCGCTTGCTCCACTGGCAAAAAAGTACCTGGAACTTGGTACCTGGTTCAACTTTTCGTACCTCCTCTCCTGCGGTTCCAAGAAAAGTTCCCGGTCAGGTCGGAGCAGGTACTAAAATCTTATTGGTCGGAATCATCACTGCGTCGTTGCATCATCACTGCGCGGCACGTAATCTGTCCCTGCAAACACGCAGCATTTTTAAATCTTCGGCAAACCGTGCAGACATGCTTGAAATAACAACAAGAAGAGAAATGGCAGCTGTTAGAAATCCTGCCTCATGGACTCAGGACGAGGTGCAAACCTTTCTGTCATTAGTCGCCGATGAGAAAATTCAGCAGGAGCTGGACGACGCGGTCAGAAACGAAAGAATCGCATAAAAGATGACGTCATGAATGACGGCCAGCTACACGGAGGAAGGACTATCCTCGGCTATGTAAATGCAACCGAGGGGGGCCGATCCCAAGCGATCCAAGGCGAAACGAAGTGAGTTGGTACCAGTGTAAATGCGCCATTACATGCCTTGGTAATATACCAGTAACACACTGATACTGTTCAATTGTTTATAAAAAGAAAAACCAGAAAAAAGAAATAATGTTATGCCAAGTCAGAGTTCAGCTTCTTCTACAGCCTTACATTTATTGGTTTGTCCTCAGTAAACATGGGCAGAGAAACAAGGACATTGTGTGCTGAGATTTTGTTTTCGTTAATATGTGCACATCAGAGGAGCTATAGTTGCACCAGCATTTGTATATTAGATTAAATACATGTAAAAACAATAGTTATGATCAATCCATCTGGCAGCTAAGTGTATGTTGATCATTTAACTTGGTAAAACTTGCAGGAACAGACCATAAACAGTAGTTTTACCAGAGTTTTAAAGAGGCTGTCTAGAGGTGTGTGGACTAAGATGATTAGTTTATTGATTGCAGTTTAATAAATGACTTGTGTGGTTGCTTTTAGTCATGACTCTAAGACTGTAAAAGTTTTTACTATTGGCTAAAATTGAGTAATTGAAATTGAATGTCTCTGTGCCACATTGTGGTGTGAGGGTTGGGTGACACCACTTTCCTCAGAGGAAAACTCACAGCAGTCTGACCATTCATCACGAGCTGACAGTTTTAGCTTGTATTATGCATTTCTCTGTGGACAATAATGCAGCAGTCATAAAGAAATGTTGATTTGACAGTTCTACATGGAGGCTAATGTTTCAACTGACTGTCCAAAGATTATTTTAATTTCATGCCCACACGATGAAATTTGACTACAAAGTGGAGCAATGCGCTGTGCATAATGCATCACTTGTAGAATAATCTAACAATATCCAGATGAAAATGATAACCTGCCTGATCATCATCGCTGTGGATGCTGCCTTGCCCTTCTTTGAGATGGATCTCAGCATCCCAGAACCTCCCACAGTTGTCTCAGCTGCTTGAGCAGCTCCCAGGTCCAAGAGGGGATTTGGCAGCGTTACAATAGCCGGGCAGACATCCAAATTTCCTAAGCCTCTGCTGTAGTTCTTCCTCTCCTCCCCACATATTCCTGCCGTCCTTTACTCCCACCTCATCTTCACTTTCTACCCCTTTCATTATATCTCCTTCTGTCTGCTTTTGTCTTTATTCCCAGCCACGTCTTTCTGCCAGGGATGCAGCACTGTTATCTCAGCAACAGCACAACTCAGTGTATCTGCTGGTGTTTACATTTCTCCTTTCATCCTAAACTTAAGGCCGTTTACCTCACTTTGTGTAAAAAACCTTAAATGTAATGACACGAGAGATTGATGTGGGGGAAATTTCATAATTTTATAAATGTGATGGATGTAAACACTACATTTTAAAATGAAAATGAAGAAAAATCATTTTTAGTATTGTTTTTAATTGATCACCTGATTTACTTCAGCATCAGCACTGATTAGGTCTGAAATCATTAGTTGATTATTTAACTGTTTTAATAATCTAACAATAGCAAAACACAAATTTGAGCTTCCAAATTTTTTTGCTTTTGTCAAAACTTTGGGTTTTGACAAAAGACACCATCATTATGTTGGGTAATATAATGCTGTAATCAAACCCAACAGTTATTTGTAAAAATAATCAACAAGTTAATGGATAATGAAAATAACTTCTGTGCTCATATTAATCCAGTGTACCGGATCAGTGCACTCCTGCTTCCCTTTGTTTCCCTCCTATCTCCAGTTCAATTTCTTCTCTGCTTTTGTCTCATTATCCCGTTTCCCTCTTTTCTTTAATTACTTTTCCTGTCTCCTCTCATCCCTCTTAACTTGGTGAAGTGTTGGCTCGATGAAAATGTAAATTCAGATTTCACCTCGCAGGATCCAGCTTTGATGGTCAGATGATGATGAAACTAGACATAATCCTCCACTGCTACAGTTTTCAAATTAACTATCATACTCCATATATTGTTTTCTTATACTGTTTAGTGAAAGCCATTAGAAAGCAAAGGAGAAACTAATTATTATTGCAGTCCTCCTTTACCACTACACAGAATGATCTGTTGACGCTACAGCTTTCAGCTAAATTAATATACACGGTCTCCTAACTAAATAAAGGAAAGCCTGCCTTGTTAAAAGCCAGCACATGTGGTAATCAGTGCTTAATTACAAAATAAAACCTCCACCCACAAAGTGTGACACGTCGTTTTAGTCAGAGATTGGTTGCCTGGGTTTTTCTTGGTCTTGGTGCTCCTCAACAAATGGGATTTTTTGGGATTCTGCTAATTTAGCCGTTCTCCGAGGAGCCCAGGGATCTGGGAGACACACTTAGGTTTACTCTCCACAGCTTTGAAGCGCGATATATGCGCCACGCAGGTGGATGTGAAGAAGGATGGAAGAAGGAAGAAGGATCTCGCTGCCCTGAACCCTCTGGCTTTTTCTTTTGTCTCTTCTTGGTGGCAAGTGAGCATCTGGCAGAGCTAAGCTTTCCAGGTCTCATCTTCTATATTTCTTTCATTCTCTCTCTTGGTTTCTGGCGGTCTCTGACAAAGACAGACTGGCAGACAAACCCAGTCGAGCAGAACAGTGTGCTGAGATGTACGACTATTCGTTTAAGCCGGAGCAAGTAAGGAAAGTAGTCTCTCCTTTTCTGCTTCTTCGGTCAATTGTGTATGAGGTGTCGACATAATAGCAGCATCAGGGTAATGAAAGAAGATGTCAGCCTGTGAGGAAAATGGAAAATGATTTGAAAAGCACAAGGACAGACACATCTCTCTATATTCAGAAATCTTTGTCATCTCATGTCAAGTCGAGTCAACATATTCAAGCTGTGTAATATAAATTGCTTCCATTGTAGTGGCAGATTAAAAAAAAAAAAAAATCCTTTAAAATAATCAAAGCATGTTTGTTTTCAGGTGCCCTGGCCCTCGAATCAGCTCACTGTCTGATGGAAGTGCTGCAGATGATGAGCAGCACACACGACTCATCTGTATTTCAAGGTGGCGCGTCATCAAACAAGGGCCGCGTGGTGACCGAGGGAACAGTCGTGGTTATCGGTTCGGCTTGGACACCTAATCACAGACCAGACAGGTCTCTGTCAGGTAACTGAAGGTGTAATTTTGCGCTCTGGTGATTTCACAAAAACACTTTGATATATATGTATCAAAGCTAAAACAGACAGCTTATCTGATCAGCAGGCGCTTTTTATGATAAATTACATACAAGGTGAGGTCAAAATAATGGGACAGCCCAAATGTCAACATTAACTCCCTCCACAGTGACGGATGGGATTTCTATTGTAGAGTGGCTCCATTTTCCTGGCAAGTTATCAGCCCTCGGGGAGCTGAATTAATTGCAGTAATTTCTAATAAAACACTTTGTGCTGAATACTCTCGTTCTGGGATGCTGCTCCTTCACATGATGACAATTCCACTGTGATAATCAAGCAGTTGGCGGAGAACAAAAGAAAGGCAGAAAATGGGTCTAAATTGGCTGATTACATTTTGTGGACTCTTTAATCTAGAAGTAAAAAAAGAAGTTACAAGAGTTATTGTTTTTATGGGGTTTGCAGATTTTACAAACAGGTTTATTTTCAACATCTTAATGTGGAGCAGCCAAGGGAGACCAGAGTGGAACGACTACTCATTTTTTTCCTTTGGTTGCATTTATTTCTGTGTAATTGCACTATATTACTGCCCTCCACATTTTTTTCTCCATAAAAAAATCCAATGCTTTTTTTTTTTCTTTATTCAAACATGCATAAGTGAACAGTTTCTCTTCTGCTGCTGCTGCTGCTACCACTAATATTAATAGGTTCCACACTACAACATTAAAACACATGCAAATCTATTATTCATCATTCAAGTGCACTGTTTTAAACCATAGGACAAAGACAGACATAGTTTGACTGCATATTGAAAGTATTACATGCTATACAGGCTATAGTCTCTTTTTCTTTAATACAATGCAACCTCCCAGTTGGTCTTTCTAAAAAAAATAATTAACATCTATATCCTGACACAAAGAAGGACTCACCACAGCTAAAGGACCTGGGTTTTGTTGATATTCATAATCATCAAACTCTTGTTGAATGTGATTATTTTTTTCAGTGTCTCAGTATTTTTCTTTCTAGTTGAAATTTTTTAGTGTGTACCTCTGAACCTTGGTTGAACCACAAGGGTTAGTTTGAATAAATCAGAGGATTACACTGTGTAGACAATTAAATACTGAATAAACAACATTAAAATGTCTTTCAAGAAAACTACCCTCCCTAAGCAGAAAGAATATGAGTATAGTATTTTTACAGATTACACTGGAGTTTTCCTGCTTCAGTAGCAAAACCAAGATGTTCCAGTTTCTGCTCTGTCGAACAACAAAGACCTGGGTCAGAGGCTGGGCCTGCTAATGCAAACCAGTGGAGTGGATGCAGTAGTTAATATTTTCCACCAGTTTTAATGTCTGTTGATGCCTTAAAACTCTAGATTTTAAATAACAAGTCAACAAAATGTGGCAACACCTGGCTTGTCATAAAATATAAAAGAGACACATCAGATAATGGGATACAAACCCAAAGAGGAAATGTGACAAAAATCACTGCTGTTGTGAAGTGTTTGTTTTCACAATTCAACAGTTTGTGCAAAGCATGAGGAAGAAGCATTTAAAACTGACATGGTGACTGACATGAACATCTTATAATATATGTGTGTGTGTGTGTGTGTGTGTGTGTGTGTGTGTGATCTGTTGAGCTGATTTACTGACGACACATTACAGGAATCTTACAGAAACTATGTGACAAATACAACTGATTTCATGTGACACACTGTATGTATTTAAGCATCTTTTCATGTGTGACAGATTTTCATAATGAACTGGAAGAAGGAAGAACACTGTGGTGAACAGATCTGACTTAAAAAAAAACTCTTCTTAGAGCAGAATGAATGATGCTCTAAAAAGAGAGTCTTTAACATCTTTAACAAGTTACCAACAGTGTTCTGCACAGCCACATTAGGCTTTTTGGTGGATTGTGACATATTGTTCTATTGTGGTTTATATCCATCTCATATTAAATTGGTTTTACTTGTGACAGCAGCTGAAAAATATCTCCTACTAAAACACTGGAAGTCTGACTTCACCAGACAATGGTAAATTGAAGCCTTTGCAAAAAAAAAAAAAAAAAAAAAACATCATGTGTAAATGGAAAATGGAAATGTTTTGGAAAATTTCAGACTTGCTGATAAAAAATATTCCCCCTTATGAATGCAAGTCAGGGGTGAAAGTAGAAATAAGTCAAAACCTAATATACACTGTAGCTGGGACTTTTAGAAGTGGTTTGGTATTATTGTGGAGACAGATATTGGATGTTAAACTGAATGAAACTGATTTAAAGTGAGGCCTCTGGCAGAGATGTCCTAACAGACTATTACATCTCTACATCCTCTGTTGGCTCTAAATTGTGTTGTGTTGATTTACCGACAAGATTTTACAGGAATACAGCTGTCTGACAAAGATGAGTTGTTTCATATGAGGAAGAGTTTTGTACCAATCTCAGCATTTTTACCAATCAGGAACCAGTTGTGAAATGTGTATGATACAGAGAAGTGACACACACTATTCAGGGACATTGATGTGTGTTTGTTTAAATATTGTCACATTTTTTTTCCCCTCGATGCCATATTTATGCCACATAATCCACCTCACATACTTGAAAATGTATCAGGCTGCAATTTTAACAAATCATTGTAATTTGATCTAATGATAATGTTTTTTCCGCAATCAACAACAGTGTAATCAAGCAATTGGCAAGAAGCTGAGCACAGCAGCTTCTCATCACTGGCAGTTCTGCTGGTTCTCAAAAAATTTCACTCAAAATAAACAGCAACACAACACAGAGCGCTTTGCTGTCTTCATGCAGGATTGTCACTGAATGTTTTTGCAATAATCACAGGAAAACTGAAATTTTCCTCCTGTTGTCTTCCAAACTGCATTTTTTTAACCCCATTTACACAACAGTGGGACGACTGGATGGTAATAGGCATGTTAGCAGCTATATGATTGAGACTGTGACCCTCCAGTCAAAACGCAGCCCTTCACAGCCATGATTTCATCACTGACTTCATTTCCATCAGACAAAGTGTTGTGCAGAGTCACTTGATTCAGATGCAAATGTCTATTCATGGTGGACATCAGTGGAGGTCAGACCTGGCGCAGACGAGGTATTCTTGCAACTGCTAACAGCGAAATCCTCCAAATTCACTGACAAGTCTGTACGTCAGTAGGATGATGCTGCCGCTTTATCTCTCCTGAACCTCAGCGGAGACTCAGACTGACAGATTTCAGCTGCATCCCTCCACTCACTACAGACGATATAACAAACTGAGAGCCAGCGAGGATGTGCAAGGGGGATGCGTACTGTACCCTTAAGGATTTATGCCCGGGTCTCTTTGAAGTCTTTCTGCAACCTCAGTAATTGTCTGGCCTTTGTGGACTAATTGCTTGTCTGCTGCACGGTGGCAATACTGCAATTTGCTGAAAGGGAGGACTCACTTAAAAAATAAAGGGTAGCTGTCTTCGAGAGCGACTTGTTTGAAATAGAGATATCCTGAAATAGAGAGATCATGGCCTGTGGGGAGGCTTTGGTTTCCGTAACATACCCGGGAAATGCTGAAAGAACATACAGCACTGCCTCAGCGGTGTATGTTACACAACTGAAAGCACAGAGACACATAGAGACAGCATGGAGTACTGAGGACCTACAACTATTGTTATAATCATCACTTCAACTAACACCACTCTTAGGAGCAGTGTAGCTACTCTGCATAGGACAACAACAACAACTGCTTCAATGTTAGAATAATTACACCCTGAAAATGCTGGGTTCATTTAATCCAGTAAAATAAGTATGAAAAAAAAAGGATAAAAATATTGGGTAAAAACAGCAAAATATTGAGGACAAACAGCCCGTCTTACTAGGTGAAATTAACCTGTCGTGTAGTTAGTCTAATATTGACCCAGTTCTGGGTATTTTTGAGTATTTACTGCTTCTTCTGTGTATTACCTCTGCAAGTATTTTGATTGCTGCTGTTGCTATGACTGTGTCTGCTGCTACATTTCTAGTGCTATCATTATACCTTAAAATACCACTGCTTCCACCTCTATACAGTACACTACATGTGTATTTTCACTACAGTGTTACTACCTCCACTGTTTCTGTTTTCACCATCTCAGAATATCATCATTATTATTATTAACATTAATACAATTAATACAGTATCTTATTAATACCACACCTTCTCCTGCCTCCTTAATTGGTGTCACTACTATCCCTGCAAATATTACTACTACCTACTACTGCTACTACTCCTGCTACTATTACTAAGTTATCAAATATACTACTTCTATATGGTTCTTTGCACTGCTTTCATTACACTGTAGTTAAAATAAAATAGATGAAATGTTGCATTTATCTATAAATATGGTTTTGTTTTACATGAGATCTTGTCATTTGGATTTACTGAAGAATATCTGAACAAAACTGATAAAAACACATTTATATCACATTTTCCAGATGATATTTGTCATTAATAAACACATCAGTGTATAATTACAGAACCAATGCTTCATTTAATGGTTAATTTTCATTTACTGTATCAAATTTTATAAACAGATTTAGAATGTTAAGCTTAAATTAAATAGTTTCATTCATAAAAAAAATATATATTGGTGAAATAATGGAAAATTTGTTACGATCAATCACATAAAACAGAAATGTAATGGTTATTCACAGTTACGAGATTTCATGTTATTTTGCATTAGACATATAAATTCAGTGTCTACTTGTTTCAGTTTGTGTAATTTTGTAATTTTATTAAAAATGTGCGCTTAACCTATTAAATTACAGATTTTTTTTGCAATGTACTGCAACTTCTCATACCAGCAAATACTACTATTACTACCATTGCTACTGACTGCACTCTTACTGTCCTACTGCTACCACCTCTACACTTCAGTGTCAACCACTACAGCCAATACTGACATCTGGACAAAAACATCTGTACTCAAGTGGACCTTGAGTTTTTCTTGGATTTAAAAAAGACAAGAATTAACTTTCATACTTAACATCAATAACAATAATAATACTACTACTTCTGTTGTTATTATGCCTACAAATACTACAACTATTACACATTTACTATTTTACAGCTCCTTCCAAAACCACTGTCATCATTCCATCACTGCTACAACTATAATTGTAACATGTCTTTATTTGTGCGACACACAGTGGCTGTGCACATAAAATGTACAATCACATCAACAACCATCTCTGCCCCGCTGACAGCATTAGCACTCATAGCTTGTTAGGACCAACTCAGCAAAATGGCAGGAGCTTGATTGGACCATATATGAAGTGACATGTCACATTATTTCCAACACTCTTCTATCTGTCAGATGCCGACTGTCGACACTACAGCATGTGACTTTTGTGATAAGGTTGCCATGACATTTTCCAGATGGCGGCTGAAAAATGTCGGAAACAAAAGGCTGGTTAAATGGATTCCATCCCTTGCAGCGGGTTTGATGCTTTCTTATCGACAGGCTAATTCCCCGAAGGAATAGGATGTGCCAGGGGAGGAGACTAATGAAACAAATGGAGACTTGTATTCCCCAGACACCCTATCTGAGTCTAAACTCTCCTGCTTATGTGCTGCAGCATTGCCCAGCTCCAGCTGCCTCTCTTCATCTTGTGCTTTGCATCGCTTGCCACCTTGGGGCTGGGTTGAAAGGTCAGATCCACATCAGATTTGTCTTTATGATGTTTTCTATAAAGACTCAGCATTTTTTTTATGCCCCCAACCATATGAAGTATAGAAAAATATAAGCATTTCTGCTGGTGAGGAATGTGCCGAGGCGCAGCATGCAGAGCCGGACTGACAATGACACATGACAATGACAACTCTTTTGGTGCTCGGGCTCCTGCTGAGATTCGATCCACAGCGACAATACAGCAGTATAAATAACTTCAGCTGTGGATTAGACGAGGGAGCTCATAACAGGCTGTTCATACCATTTACACTGAGGCAAATAAACATAGGCAGCAGGTGACATGTCCAACAGCTTCTGTGCCAATGAAGTACAGGACTCCTGTGGTAATATGTTGAACTTTCCAGATGAGAATGGCCTCAAAAAATGGACCTGCTGCTATAATACAATAAGTTATATCACAAAGAATGAACATTTTCCACCATATTCTTTTCTTTCCTTTGAATCGACATCACAGCAACACACCGAGCATTTAAACAACAGCTGGTGCTGCTCCACACAGTGGGACTCTTTGGCAGCGGGCGCAGTCTTCGCGTGTCATCTGTGAGACAACAGGGTGTGGCGTCTGCTGAGCTGTTCATTTGTGAAATGAGCAGCGCCGCCGCAGTTGTAATCAAGGCTCGCCAACAGAAACCCAATCTAGACCCCATCATAAAACAACCGGGGCTGACACCAGCACCATCAAACCCAAGGCAGCTCAGAAGATTCCCAACCATGATGATACTTACCTTTGATTTACTGAAAGACGCTGACCAATAAATCCAAGCTTAATGTTCACCTTCAGAAAAAAATGTAATATAGATTATAACTGTGGGTTACTCTGTGGTTAAGGGGGTGCTATTATATTCAGAGATGACATACTTTTCAATTTTTGTTAACAAACGAATTTGAATAATTAATCAAAAAACTTTCTAAAGCAATTTTGTGGTCACTGCCTCAGCAGATAAATTCTGTCCATCTTAATTTTTTGGTTGCTTTTTAATTTGCACCATGTCAGTGATTCTAATTAAGATGTCTTTTAACTTAATGACTTTTGCCATGAACAATCTCCTTGGGATGCTCCCTTTGTTTTTAAATATTATAATTACAGCTTGCTGGGACTGATGGTAACAGTTTATATAGTGTGAAGCATCAGGAAGCATCAGCGGCCTCTGAACATCACGAGTTATATTTTTGAAGCCGACGTTCCTTGCGTTGCTTTGCCCACGTGGTGATTTGTCTGTGTGATAGGATGAAAAGTGAAACCTGCTGGAAGATAATCTCTCAACACAGTGGAGCTGATGTCTTTTGTGTGGAGGAAACAAAGATGTCCTGTAGGACACTGCGGTGTGCGGAAACATCAAAGCGCTGAGAAACAAGAAATCTCAATCAATAGCTTTCCTGAGTGAGAAATGTGTCGAGGAAAAAAAGGTACAAATACTGAGCCAGAGAGAGACAGAGACTCTTAGCATAAAGACATGTTTTCATGCATGTGGATGCATGCACATTTTAATGCCTACATTACTACAGCGACAGGCTGCCAGGAAAACACTGCTGGTAGAAGTGTATCTCCCCTGAAACAGCAATACACATAATGTGCTTAAGCTTATCAGTGTTTCAGCAAACCTACCGACAACAGCTTGAAAAGAAAAGGTTGGCTTTTTACTCTATTGTTGAATAATTCCATAAAAACACCAAAAACAAAACAAAACATTGGTCTCTTCCTCAGTACTCTGACTTTCCTACACTGTTAGTGCCCATTAGTTACAACTGAAAATTAGGTCTTTAAAAAAGCAGTATAAATATTACAATTCCTTTCTTTTCTTTTTTTTTAATCCACAATATTCTCTTTTAAAAAAAATCTCAAACTCGTCCAGGATCTTTTTTAAAACAGAAATTATTTTTTATTGTTTGGTTAGTGTTAAGGATACCAACAGATATGCAGTTTACCATCATTTACAACTAAAAGCTGCAAATTTTCACATTTGAGAAACCGGTGAACATTTGTCATTTTCTATTTAAAAGGTGTTGAAATGATTTCAGTTATCGAGTTAATACCTTACAAATCGACTCACTCAGACAGAAGGATAAAGTGAATTTGATGGAGAGGATTGCCAGCTGTGGGAAAATATTAATTAAAAAGAAAAGCAAACAGTATATCTGTGATCTTTCTTTCCTGGCTTAAGTACTCTGAGTTTGTTCCAGTTAATTTGAACCTAGAGGGAGAAACTTTCAGTGTGTGAAAAAAACTGCTCCTACCTGAGTGTCGCTTTTGATGCATGATTGATTGGTCATTAAATACCTCGTTAGCCTTGAGAAAACGGCCAATTGCCAACGTCGCTGTGGCGCTTGACGGTGCAGGAAACAGGAGAAGACTGTTTAAATGAAAGCTCTTCTCTTCTCCCGCCCCACAATGAAACATTCACACGTTTCTCCATGTGTAAATGAAACATGATGCTCAGAAGCTGTGCACATTTGATCCAGGACTCAATTCAGCACCAACTGAGGTTTGTAAACAGGCCAACAAATAAATTATATAGAACAGGATTGCTGCTCTATTGTTGGCATTTTGTGGAGCTCAGCAACAGGTGGGTTTGTTTTTCCCCAAATGGACTGTGAATTGGCAGTGATACTGTACTTGTTTCTGTTAAATTAACTGTAATACAAGAACACCACATGCTCTTTGCTACTAAAGCTGTGGCTTTGGATGAAAATACATGTTACAGAACAACTGTTACACCTACAGCCTCAACTTGTAAACTTTATTTTTATTATTCTAATTTTCTTCTTAATTCTTCTCTATTTTCTGCAGAGTGATAAAGTGCAACTGATCCAATTCCCCCTCGAGGATCAATAAGTTATTCTTATTCATACTGGTACAGTTGTGGCTTTGGGTGAAATCTCGTTGTCTGATGTGGTCCTGCAGTGTGTTGTTGGATTTTAGGAGCTCTGTCATACACTTAAAATCTTTGTGATCTCAGATTAATGTGAAGAAAATATCTCATTTATATCTGTAGGATCATTTAAATAGTATTGCAATAGTATTGTAATATTGCAGTTTTACTTGGAAGAAAATAACCAACACTAAAAACTGAAAACCACCAGCCTAAGGAGACCTCAACAAAATTGGATGTACATACAATTTGGTTTGTGCAAAATAATCATGTATATTTGTATTTAAAAATTGTTCCTCATGTATGTATGTTTGAATATTGTGTTTTATTTCTTTTAATGGTAGATTCTGCGTAGGCCTATTATGTAAGAGCTATTAGTCATTCAATGAGTCATTTGACAACTATCATGACAAAATAATCATTTTAGTCATTAAAGCAAATATTTGTTGGTTCCAGCTTCTGACATGTGAGGACTTTGAGGCTTTTGCTTCTCATACAAGAAATAAATGAAATATGTTTGAACTGTTGGTGAGAATAAACAGACATCTGATGATTGTTTTTGTTGATGTTTGGATAAAACAGCTAATTGATTAATCTAACGTTTTGTTACAGCCTCTGTAGTGATAATTGTTTTAGCACCACTCGCTCTGGGATTTAGATGGGTAAAGGATGGGGGGAGGAGGGAGGGGGAGAAAGAGAGAGAGCTGTTGTATTCATAAGTTGTTTTCACTTCCTCTGCACTGTTTATGTTTCTCAGTGCTCCTCCAGTCAATACAAAGTACAATGCAAATGGCCATGACTTTTTTGTTTTGCTGTTTCACCACTCTACATGATGGTTTCCTGTCACCATAGCAACCTATGGTGACAGGCTATGTGCATAACTGCATTACATACAGATTTCAGAAACATGCGATTTCTGATGATCAGGATTTTCTGTGCTGCAGCTGTAATCCGAACATCAACACAGCACAACAATGATATTGATGATGGTGATGATGATGATGATGGGCTGTCACGCTGCTCAGCAGACCCCTCACCTTGGCAGTGTCAGGTCGATGCTCTATCTATTGAGCCACACATGTAATAAAACCCTTAATCCTGGCAGTGTTAGCGCAACGCTGTGCCCACTGAGCTCCGGAGGACATGGGATACCCAGAGATGGAAGTATTGAAACATCTCAGTAAGCAGGATGGGATGTAGCAGAAAGTGGGGAGACAAAGTGAAGGACAAGGACAAAAACATAAAATATGATGTGAAGCGTCCCTGTTCAATTCACCAGAGGAAAAAATCTCCCTCACAGTTTGATTTCCCTGGTGGAATAGGGAAGAGGTGCCCTTGTGGTTTAAAAACACTACGCTGTAATTAGAAAGTCATGGGTTAAATCCCATCAGCGGTCGTCACATCCATCCACAGCCCTAATGTCTTTACTACTCTTGTGTTTGTTACATTTTGCATGCACGGAGCACTCTGGCTATCGACCAGACTCTGGTTAAGGTTTAATTTGGATTAAACTATTTAAAAAGAACCTATCACACTCTGATTGAGTATCCCAGAAAAAGCTTAACGTGATATTGTATAAGCCTGTCACCTCTACCCCTCTATATTTGAGTAAGTAGATGGCTTTCAATACCAACAGAAATAATTATCCCACGAGCAATTTGTGCAATCTTCCCTAAAGAACTTGACAAATAGGCTTGTTAATTCAGATTCTAAAATCTTAAAGTAACAAATACCAGGAAATTTGCCCCTCGTGGATAAATCAATAAGAGTCACCCACCACGCTTGGTAATGCTGAGAGACACTAACATTTTAATGCCGTGGTGATATATAGAGGCTCTGGACTTGGCTTTTGTTCACACTGAATATTGAGGACCATCTCTCACCATGAGTCAATTAAATCAAGGCAGAACAACAAATGTGTCAAACAGTCTCATAAATTGGCAGGCTCTTACTATTGCTCTGCGCACAACCACAGCGTCTTATCTTTGACTTATTTTTAAAGGAAGTGTATTTTAAATGTTTTGGCTGTTTTTTTTGTGTGTTTGTTTTTTTCTTTTGGCAGATAATCTTAGGGCCACAGGTCCTGGCAGCTGCACCAGAAAGTCAATCTGTTTTACTCTTACAGTTGACATAATAATGTGGTTGAGACCTTCAGTATACACTTATTAAAGTTTTCTTTTTACACTTTTTTTATAACCTCTGTGAAATGTTGAAGCAAAACAGTTGATAAACGTGTTATAATTTGAGTTAGCACTTTGATAAGTTATTCTCTCTCCCTGAAAACTTGTGTGACTGTCTGCTTTGTAGCATACAACCATAATATCATCATGATATAGAGCTGTTTTGGTCGTTATTTAAAATCTCCTGAAACTATCTGCATGTGAAACAAATACCCGGTCAGAAAGAATTGGATCTTTCACCAGTTTCAGCTGATGTCTAATAAACATCCTAGGCTGCAACTAGCAATTATTTTCATCATGAAATAATCAGACAGTTATCTTCTCAGTGAGGTGTTTAGTCTATAAAACGTTAAAAAAAAAAAATTTCTGAGAGCTCAGCGTGACATCAATACAATGTCCTGTAGTCCAAAATGCTAAAACCTTCAATTTACTATGATGTAAAACCAAGAGAAGTATTTTCAAACCTGGAAACACCAACTGTTTTTGCTCGATTATTACAACTCTAAATTTGTCCTCATTTTTTTTAAGATTAATAAATGATTCATTAGATGCCAGATGTTTAGAACAAATGCCATCCTAATTTCCTACAAGCCAAAATCCAAGGCCTAAAAAAAAAAAACCTGAATGTACAAATACATAAACCAAGAAAAGCGGTAAATACACATGATGAAACAAAACTAGTGAATGTTAAGCTTCTGGTCTTGTTAACTGACTCAGTGAATAACAGACTATTAAACATGATCATAAAATTGCCAATTGTTTCAGCACCATAAATGTGAAACCCCCTCATCCACCACGTGGAAAATGTTTTCCTTCCTTCCAAATTCACTTTGATATTTGATCACTACCAATAAATTTCCATAATCACTTGGCTGTCTGAGCTGTTTGAATTTATTACTGAATAAATCAACAGACTCTGTGTTGTTGGTCACGTAAGACATCTGACAGAACATATCATCTGGCCACAACATGAGACATAGTTATATTTTAAGGCTTTGCAGTCTAATTGCATGAGTAATGTGCGCAACACTGACATTAAGATTTATAAAAAGGAAATATACAGCTCGGAGCTCAGATGGTTGTGTAATCTGGTAACTTTTATCCTCCCACAGGGTTAGAAATGATGCCTCGGGAAGTCAAAACCTTGAATTCAACACAATTATAATGCAACAATAATCGACTACTTGAAATAAAATTAGATTTTTATCCAGTTCTATGAACAATAAAATAATCTAAGAATTATGATGAGCATAACTTAATGAATTTTAGAAAATACGTAGTATGTCAAAGCTCAAATTCTTTCTGTGTGTTCACATCAGACAATCATAATGATTTCTTCATGCTGGATACTTTCTGCTGAATTAAACTACAGAAAATACCATTATCTGAAAATAACATATATCTCCATCTGAGTGACTCCTGTCTGTTTCTGGACTGTCGATTATACTAAAAACTGATACAACACATGAATCAACTAGAAAAGCACACTGAGAGCGCAGACCTCCGCCAAGCAATGTTAAGGCCAACTGATACTTTCAATATTATTATATTATTCATATATATCTGACCTGCACTTTACAACAACAATTATTTATTAATCTGCAATATGTACATACAGGTGTGTATATTATGTGTACATATGTGTATACTGTACATTGTATTTATTTCACTGCAAAAAGTACTTCTGGTTAGATGCTAACTGCATTTCGTTGCCCTGTATTTGACATGTGCAATGACAATAAAGTTGAATCTAATCTAATCTAATCTAAACAACAGTGTCTATAGGAAGGAGTAGAAATAGAAACCAATTTGATGGTTTCCAAAATGGTCATCTCCAAGGCAACAAAACTAACTGTGTAATATTTTAAACTAATTGCAGATTGTTGCACAGTGGGAGTTGTTTTTTGAAGTATGACATTAATTTGCTCAATAAGCATGAACTCACTGCAGAGCCTAAAGCCAGCCACGCAATTTGTTTTCCCACCAATAACCTTTAGTCCATCCAAGCCTGTCGAGACTTGTTTCTGCAGAGAAGTATACTGCGGTCGTTAGTGGATATGATGACTGACACCCACTTTACTGCTGATAACAACAAACAGCTAAAAATACGCAGGTAAACTTACACAAGGTTCAACACTTACTCGTTCTCTGCGAGGACTCGAGGTGTATTTTCACACTCGGATCCTTCCCTGACCTCATCAACCTGCCCCCGACACGATCATTTATCAATGTAGCCATTAAAAGTAATGACCTCTGTAGAGCTGCTTCATGATTTAATGACCAGCACTCCTCTCAGAGAACTTGGTTAAAGGTATTGTTTACAGATGAAGGAAAAGACTGTCAGGGTAATGAATTTTTACACTATCAACTCCCCCTGCTTTTTGTGTTTGGAGCACTATATAATTCTGATATATGAATGCTGCCGTGATGATAATGATATGAAGCTAAAATGGGCTTGCATATTGTTGTGGTAAGTTATTGCTGATGTGCAGATAAAATAAACATGAATTATAAAACAAATTATGAGCTCCATAACCGTACGTAACAAAAGCTGATGTGTCAGATGTGCGGGGAAGAAAGAGCAAATTATTACCTGCAGTCAAAGTGAAACCTGTACAGCTAACCCCTAAGACAAAATATCTGCCTACACAACGTGACTTAATGAGGCAAAACGCCATTAACATAGTGAGGAACGTACCAATAAATTACTCAACCAGTGGCGACTTCATTACCAGTAAACTGATTGAAGCATCTATAGATAACTCAGTGCTACACAACCCGATCCACTGCAGTAATATTGCCGTCTACATAAAACACATAAAGATGCGGTAATATGTGTGAAGGCACTTGGAAATCCATTTAGTCCTGCAATGCAATATTGCGGTGTGGAAATCTCCTCCCTGAGATGTGCCATGTAAATGAGATTTTTGCATCTTGATGCAGATGAGGGTGCAGTTTGGTCATAATGATGCTGTAATGCTCAAGGTTACTAACCTGCTTATAGGGCAGACAGGAAGCATAAAACTCTGGAGTCAATTCTGAGAAAAGTGAGGAGTTAACATCAGTCGATGATGGTGTCGTATCGTTTGATGTGAGGGAAAAGTCTTCATGGATGAGTTTATTAATTGTACAGAGCTTGTCTTTGATTTTGATGTTTTCATTATTCCTATAGTTAGAGTGAGTAGGGTGGATCCCAAAAGACCATTAGAGTTTGTTTCTGTGTCTTAATCAGTCCTTTATTATCTCACTTAGTCCTTCACTAAATACACAGGATCAGATTTAAAACGGCTTTTGCACCTATAATGTATTCTAGCCCAAACACATATATTTAATTTATCAAACCAACCCACCACGCTGTAATCACTCTCCATATTTATATATTTAAGGAAGGATTACACAAACAATAGGAGACATGCACTGATCAGCCAAAACATTATAACAGTGTATAGCATAATCTATCTTGCTTAATTTGATCTTGTGTCTCAGTGACACCTGTCAAGAGATGGGATGTAATAGCCAGCAAGTGAGCAGCCAGTTCTTGAAGCTGATGTGTTGGAAGCAGGAAAAATGAGCCGTGTAAGGATCAGAGCACACACTGTATAGAAATGGATGAAGCAACCGGAGCGTCAGACGGCCACTAGATGCTGGCTCCAAAAAACTCTGGCTGCCACTGACTTCAATTCAAAAATCGTCAAGAAATACTGAGCTCAACTTCAAAAAGAGGAATATTTAGGGGCGTGGTTACTTTGATTGACAGGCCTGGTTTCCAAAGCAACCAGCTCTGAACTCCAGTGTCATGCACATTGGGTAGTGTCCTTTGGTTCAAGGGTCAGACCACCTTCCTCAATCTTCACTGATCACTTTATTGATTAACATGATGATGCTCGACGACTACAACACCTCTTAAAGGCAGGGGGGTTCCAATGTGCAGTTAGTACCAACAACAATGGTTCGAGGAAGAACAACAGATGAACTGGTCCGGGTCGCACACCCTCTTTGTTGATGTGTCCCTGGATGATCGTGGTCTCTTTCAGTCAGATAACCCGCCCTGCTGCATTGTTCATTATTGGAGAAGAATGAGTTCAACCTCAGTCTGATTGAGCATCTGTGAGATGTGGTGGAAAAAGAAATATCATCCATGGAGGTCTAACCCAGCAGCATGCAGGACTTAAAGGATCTGCCACTAATGTCTTTGTAGTGCAGGAGTTTTATAGGGCTTGTGGACGCCAGGCCTTGGCAGGTTAGAGCTGTTTTGGTGTCACCAGGGGGACCTACACAATATCAGGCAGATGGTTTTACTGTTGTGGCTGATTGGTGTATAACACAGGGTGATTATGTATTCCACTGGATTAATAAGGTCGTGCTGCTTCTGACTTTATCGGTGCCTCTGAAAAGCAGGCGTAAACAACACAGTGCAGATGGGATTTTACAGGAACACACAAAGAAGGCTATGGTGCTACAAAGAAACCTGCAGTACAAAAAACTAATTATAAGATGTAAAAATTAAGCAATTAAACTAATATTAATTAGCACAGTGTTTGTAATGCAAACACAGATTTTAGCTCATGTGGATAAAATATTCTTTTTTAAACACAAAGAAACTATAAAATCCCAGTGGTACATAAAGTTTTCGGACAAATTGTTCTTTGTTATTTTTATTATTAGTGTTGTAGTACTCGAGATCAGTCTCGGTCTCGTCTCAGAATTGAAGGTATTTTTACTTGGCCTCGTCTCGGTCTCAGACAGGGTGGACTCAGGTTTTTTGATCAAGACCAGTCAACACCAGGCCAGCATTACTGTGATAAGTGAGAAAGGGAGAAAGTAGCTGCTGCCTTCCTGGTGTCATGTGGTCTTTGTGACACCTGGAGTGACATCCCCCCCTGTACACAGGACTGGATGAAGACGACTGGAGACGCCATGAAAATTTGTTTTTGTTGCTGTTGCATTTATATAAAAGCAAACTTAATATTAATAATAAAAAAAAAGATACTGATCATTTGGTTCTGTTTTGTTGTGATTTTCTTCTTTGATATATACAGTCTTGGTCTCGACCTCCAAATGTCTTGATCTTGTCCCAGTCTCGATACTCTCTAGTCTCGATAATGTCTTGGTCTCGGTTGGTACGGTCTTGACTACAACTCTACTATTCACTGTCAGGTGCAGGTGTGGAAGTGTAATTTGTAATCATAGGCAAAGCTAAAGCCATAATATGCAACATAAGATCCACGCCAGACCAACACTGGTGACGTTGTTGTTTCACTTTAAGACTTAGTTTAGTTGACCAAATAAAGAGTAAGGGGTATATGGACTTTCTGCTTCACGACACAAGATCTAAAAACATGTTTCCATGTTTCCAACTGTCTGGGTTTCTTCCTCAGAGGAGTCAAAGTGATTTTGAAAAGAGTGTTTTATGATCACAACCAGAAAAAAAGAAAGAAAAGAAAAGAAAAGAACTTAGAAATGCAAAATGCTTGTTTGTGATGCTGATTGTCGCCTGATGACAAACGTCTCCTTTGTGTTGATGCACAGACGGTGAAGAAATAAGCACACAGAGGACAAACAGTGCTTTGTCTCTGTGTTTGTACTTGTCAAAGGATTGAGTGTCGTGGTTATCAAACCAGGCCCATTTCTTCCATAACTGAAAGAGACGGCTTGGTCATGTGGTTTGTAACCCACAGGTGTGCAGTGCGCAACAATTTCCTCCAACGTCGTTCCCATAAAAACAGAAAACTTAACCGCATGTCAACAGGAATTTGACCTGTTTCAATGTTTTGAGCACAGAATAAAAGTAATTTTACAGTGCGGTAAATTTCATTACAACCCCAGTTCAAAGCCATCTGTCCATCCATAGCAATTGCTACTATCAAAATTGTACTGAGAGACACACACAGAAAGGAAAACCATGACTGGTTCTCGACTGGCATGTGTTCCAGCAGAACTCCATTCAAAGACACGTATGGAGTTCCCCTGTGCAGATCACTCAGTACGTTTCACCACGTATCTGAACAGATGGCCGAAGCACTGCGGGGATTACAGAACGGCCAGGACCTTAAAGTTTAATTCCGTTTTACTTGAAGTGCTGGTAAACATGGTAATTAAAATGAAAACTGTATATTTACTCCTGCAGGACCATGTTCTTTATTTTCTCTGCAATTAATTTATCCGTTTTGCAGTTGCAGCTGTCAGGATTGTTTTGAGGCGCTCTATATGAAGGAACATTATAATGACTCGTCCTCTAATGTGTTCCAGCATCGCTCAGCATGTTTCACCAGATATCCACGCAGATGGAGCAGGGATTTTAAAATGTGCCAGACCTTTTTCCCTGTCTAGGACGTCAGCTATTTCACTGGCGTTGCAGTTAACCACCTATTAGTGACTTAGCCAATTAGATGTATTTTCAGTGTAATCCCAGTCTGTATCTTGAACTGCAAAGCTTAAAAAACAGCAGCTCGACCCATTTGACTTTTATTTTATATGAGAAAATATTTTAGTTGCATCATTTTTACAGCTGTCATAACATACCCACATTTCTAACCATTTTAAATGAGTGTAAAATCATTCATTTTTATCCACATTTCCATCACTACTCTTCCAGAGAACTACTTTTCACTTTCAGTTTATACTTGCACATGACAATTTTCAAAAAAGTTACCTAATCAATTTGTTTGTTTCCATTAATATTGCATTTCCTACCATTTTTTATTAATATTTTTTCCTTTTCCTAACTTTTCAAGAGAAGCTTATTAGACATTTAGACAAATAATATGAAATAATGTCTCTTGAATTACAACTTGAAGAGGGTGGGACATATTAGTTCAGTGATACACCTGAGATGAACTCTGTCGTCAAACTGCTGCTGAGCACAGCGTTCATCACCACGTCTTCACGCTCACTGTCACACATCTGGTATGTTCCCGATCGCTCCCTGCCAGATGTGGAGCCCTGCAAATCACAGGACAACTCACAGCGAGACAGCAGGGGACCCGATCTCGATGTCTGTGACCTTCACGCGCTTTAATCATTGCTACCTACTCGCTCAGCATTAATGCTCGGGTGCAAGAGGCTGCGAGGGCTCTGAATGCTGGACGAGGAATCGAAGGACTAACAGCTACACTTTGTTGGAGACCGACGTTTGGCCGTTCCTCTCATGTTTCACATTTTCATTTCCTGCATTTCCTTTATTATTTTTAATTTCCCAGCCCTAAAAACCGTTGATGGTATCCCTAAAGTTCTGCAGCAAAAACAGAACTTGCCAACTTTCCTGTGGCAAAGTCCAAAACATATCTCCCACACACCATGACGCGACCTTTGCAAATGTGCACAAATTACATGCTGTGTGCATATTCAGTGGCTCTGAAACTGATACTAACGACACGTCTACTAAGTTCATGCATAATTTCCAGAATGCCTTGAATGCCGGGCCCTGCACACAGCAATACAAACTGCTATACAGAGAGGTAACTACATGCAAATAGTGCTGAAAGTTGGTTTTATATGATGAATATTTTGAGGAATAATATCTTCGCCAACACACTGCATAAACTGGTGAAACTCATCAGCTAGCAATTAAGGAGCAGAGTTGAAGTCTTTGTTGTGTAGAATTATTCCACCACAGAAGAAGTACAATAAACTAAACGCAGGGCTCAAGAGCAACTGCCTTTAACATCAAATGCAACTGTACACTCTCCACCTCATCCGTGTCGACACTCATCACTTGTCTTGAAATCTGCTTCCCAACGTCTACACATGAATATTGCAGTGGGTTGTAAGGCATTTGCAGTGAGGGCTACACAACTGTGCACTAATCCTCCACTGAAAATATTTAGTCTCCTTTGTTCTTCCCTGTGCTCATTTGCAACATGTAAACCACTTTGTCTTATCACCAGAAACAGTTGGAATACGTCCGTACATCTACAACACTTCTTGAATCATTTTGCCTTCTCCTCTGTTTTAGCTAAGTGTTTACAAAATGTGGTGCTCTTCAGGGAAGTGGCATAAAAACTGTGCATGGACCTGATGTTGCAGTAGTGACATCTGAAGACATGTGGTCAGCAGGACAGTTTGGAGGAGCATGTTAAATCCAAAGACATGTCTCAGCTGTTCATATTGTGATCCGATCCACCAAGAGGCTTTTTAACACCGGGACCGTGTAAACAGGGTCTCAGAGTTCTCTTTGAAAAACCCATTTTATTAAAACGTGTTTTAATTAAGTTTATCTTTTTGTAATTTATGCTCATGCATTGTTTTCCATAGATTTTTTTATTCTATTGTCATTTTACTGTTTTATTGATTGCATTGTCTTTTGTCTTTGAAAAAGAGCTTTTATCACCTAATGAAATATTGATTATTGTTCTCATGAGTAAATAAATGGCATTCCCACAATAAGTATTATCATGTACAAACATCCATTGTGTTTATTGTGAAGTGTACTGTGACGAATATTCAGCTTTTGTTTCAACTTGTGTGATAACTTTTGTAATAACAGCAGAACACAGTCCACTGCACTCCACATAAATCTGATAGCATTATGTTAATGACTAATTTAATTAATTCTTTTTTAAAAAATCCACTTTTTAAACATTTTGAAACACGCTGCCCGGCCTCACTGCCCACACACTACCACTGTGTGCGGCTGATCACTTCAAGCAGTAATTCTCAGAAATCCTCTGATCCACTCCAGAACTCCACAGCTGAGTCAGAGTCCCTACTTAATTCAAACCCTGTGCAGAGAAGGAGCAGACCAGCGGACCATAAAGCTCTTAGGGAGTGATGTAAGGAACGAGAAAATTCGAAAGGCTCGTAAAGAAAATGAAAATAGAGTACTGAAACATCAGCAAATGAAAGCCCCTCTGGTCCTGTCTGGAAGTCCGTTGGTCCATTTGAGGGTCTTGACTGGCAGAGAGGTGTCGGGAGCCTGAGCTTCAAAAGGGCCTGTTACTGGGAGAGGAGCGTGGTGCGCTGAAAAAGAGGGACTTCAAAATGAGCATCAAGCAGCACTGAGAAAATCCCATCAAAACAAAACGAAGGAGGGAGCATACACAGTGAAGCACAATTTATACCCACGTTGCTGTGCTGAGTCACAAATTGAGTTAGCGAGCTGAAGCCACAGAGAGTCGCACAACCTGTCCGGGGCTCGGGTGCCGTTTACCGTCAGCAGTTCTTAAAAAAATTGATGACATTATATATTGATGAGTCAATATATTCAGCAGAATAAGGGACAAAATGACGCCTTAAACTGGGATGTTGAAAAAAAAAAAAAACAGTGAGAACTAAATGTATTTATCGCCTTTGTATCATTTAATTGGGGGATGCAGAGGTCTCCTAATACTATTGAATCACCACTATTCTGGCTGCTCAGTGCCGCAGTGTATATTTGTCAAGCTGCACTGGGAATAATCTGATAACACACTTTCATCCAGAGGTTTTTTTTTGTTATTACTTCTTCTGAATTGTTTTAATGGTGCATGTAACGCTAAAGCAGTTGTTCCAAGATGTGCATCGTTCAAGACAAGACATTAATCATTCACTGGCACACAATACATTTATATAAGGATTTGCATTACGAAAATATCGTTAAAATTAGATTAAGGGGGCAACCAAGTGTAGGTACCTCACAGTTGTTTTCAATGCTTGTATGTGTTTAAATTAACCTTTTAAATCATGTATATTCTCCAAAATTAGAGGGTGACATGATGTGGTGGTTAGAGCTACATATCCAGCTGAACAGGAAGGAGGCTAAAAGGAAATCTATATTTTTTGTTAAAAGAGGAAGATGGGGACTTTGATCAGTCATAAAGTTTATAGCTATTTCTTTGAGCAAAACGGTATCACCTCATAGCTTCATAATCATCAAATCTGTGTCCTCAAACACACACACACACACACACACACACACACACTGTACTCCCACACACACAGAAAGCTGACTGCCAGACATGTCTGACAAACAGCGGCGAGGTGCCTCAGGCAGTTCACTGGTGATCTAAATACCAGGCAGCATACATGACCTCAATTAAAAAGCACCCTGCTGAGTTCTGTTATTTTAAAAAATGTACATGTGCAACTATGTAACTTCTTCTGTATTTAAATATGTTATGCATAATATATAGGCATATCCCAGGTTGTAATCTTTGCAGCACATTAACAAAGGGATTTTCATGTATAATTTAAAATTACATGAAAGAATTATAAAACAGACTTTACAAATTGGATGTAAAATAGCACAAATCTCCCACCAAAAATAACCAGAAAAGTTCATTTTAATATTTTCTACTTCAAATAAAGACAAATGTAAAAGAATTCTTGCAGTTTTACAAATATTTATTTGTTATTTAATCATTTAAACTGTTAACTTAAGTTTAGTACTGCACAATTTTCCACAAACACAATTAAAATGAAGCATTGGTTCTGTAATGTTTTTAAAAATTCATGTCATTCCTTGAACATAAATATGCTTCATTTAACCCTGAAAAGCCACAAATTAAACAAGAATTTATGGAAAATTATTATTAGTTATGGAAAATAATTATGGTTGGGGCGTGGTTATTTTAATACAGTGTAGTTAACTAAGATATGTGTGTATTTATAAGGAGCACAAACAACAATATTTGCTCAAAAAGATCCACACTCTGTTATCAGATCCCCTCTGGCAACAAGGCAGTACTGTGAGTTTGTAAATTTCTGAAAATTACCATCAAGAGGTAAAATTGCAGACATCCTTGAATCAATGATAACATGAACACAGACCACAGGTAGATAGAAATGATCTGTGTGTGTGCCAAGAAAAGATGATACAGCACAATGTTACCATGCTGTTCACATACTGCATAGAGCTGAATCACAGGCTCAACACTCAGTCTAGTTATTATGCATGAATGTAACATCCCGAAGTATTTATGCCACAGTTTAACAGCTTTACAAAAAAAAAGTTATAAGAAGTAATCAGTCTGCATATACGCTGTCCCTCATTCCCAAACTGAAACTCTGAATACGTGAGACACACAGAGCCTGGCTCACAGTAACAGTGTGAGCAATCTTACCTTAAAACCGGCATTTATCTTTGCAGGTTCAATGGAAAGCTATACCCACAGCTTTCAAGAAAAAAAAAAAGGACTGTGACCAGACGGCTGGAGCCAACAGCTAATTATAAAGTCTGAGCTAACAGGCAAGTCCCTTTTCTTGGGATAATGAACATTTCCCACTCATTACTTTTCGCAGTTTGTACAGTTTTAGGCAGAAAAAAAACAACTTTTCATGTTGATCTCCTCATGGGCTCACAGTCATTTTGTGCTGTTTTCTTCCCCCCCGCCAGTGTGTGCATCTCGCTGCTGACGTCGGCTGGAAACCCATCTATAGTCTCGCGGCTGAAAGGGTAGGGAAGTCAGACTGCACTGATAGATGAACAAATACATTGTTGCTTTCAGGCTTTTTTGTGGGGGAGTAGTTGGCGACAACAAAAGGATATAATATCTCCAGCCTCATCCCTGAAATGCAATTTACAGTAACAGAATACAGGACATGTTTTCAGCATGAGGCGACTTCAACTTTTATATTTCCTCTAATAAAGCAGCCAACGTTGGTTTAGCCAAGGAGCTTGGACCTCAAATCCACGATAAACAGCTGTTAGTTGCAGAAACACAGGCAAGGTGGGTGATTACTAGTCAGGATTATAATTTGTTTCTCTTGTTACACTTTCTTCAGGGTCTGATATTAAGTGTGGATTTATTAAACACTTAACTTAGGCCATGGATGATTCTTCCACGGACGTGTCTTATCTGTTATTAATATGGACGAGACATCCAAACACATTTTCTTGCCTTTTCTCCTCAGTGAGTGCAAAAACCTTTGATATGGCTGTGTGGACAGGGAAAGATAATTGGCAATGCCTCACTAAACCTCACTAAGTGGCTAAGGCAAAGCAGTGAAGAAGTGGAAGTAAGAATAATCAAAATTATAAATTAAAGTCAATATACATCCAGAATCTGCTGATAGGCTGGCTTTGGAAGGTGTTTTTTTAATACTTGTATTAAACTTTGTAATAAAAACAAATTCTCCAAGTCCCTTGACACTCCCAGTGACATTTATTGACATTTTCCTCTTATTAATTATGTGAGTCATGAGCCTTGGAAGACATTTTAGGCAGTATAACCTGTTATTACAGAAGTTGTGTTCCAACACCTCAGTGTCCCCAGTTAGATTTCTGCATTAAGTAGCCAGCTTACTTCATGATTACAGTAATTTTTAATTCAAATTGTCATCTGTGGCAGATACAATATTTTCATAAAAACCTCCAACAATCAGTCAAGTATTTGTTCAGGGTTTCAGACTGATGACGTCCACTGTCACAAGCCTCTTCAAGCAGCTACTATCCTCTTTATTTCATCTACATGAAGGAGACAAGCTAAAGCAAGAGATCAACTTTCAGATTTTCCCCCTCATTTTTCTACCTACCTGTTTCTCACTCTCCGCACCTCCATCAATCAGACACTTTCATGTTTCCCCTCGGTGACGGTTACAGTGTGATAATGTACAGTGTCAGCGAGTTGTCAGCTGTCTGCTTCGCTAAAGGAGAGGTAGAAGGGAACCAGCGCCCTAAGTCTTCAGGGGTCTTAGCTAACCTTTTCCCAGGAAACGAGCAGCTCCTTTGGAGAGAGGGGACTTTGATGCTGACTGCAGTCTTTGGAGAATGTCATCTCTAATTACCTCTGAAATCCATCTCCACCTCCCTCCTCCTCCTCCTCTAAACCTGCCACCTGTATGGACTCCCTGTGTTTGTTAGCTAAAGTCCTGTCCTTGACTACTTGAGTAAGTAGTGTTGATTAAGCTGCTTGGTGTTTGCATTTTGAAAAGCACAAGTTAATCTGGGTTGGTTTTTCAATTGAAGTCATACTACAGTCAAATCAGTGTAAATAGCACCACATGGTCACAGACAAATAATTAACGGATATTTCATATTACCTAAACAAGCCTGTGTTGTTTACTGCAGGGTGTTTTTGTAATACTTTGGTCATCTTTGCACTGCCCTTCAAAACATCTGTTTTGTATTGTATTGTAGATTTTGATGATAATTGGGGAAAACTGTTGACAGATATTTATCACCTGAAGTCAATTCCTCCGAGCTCTACGAACCTTTTCAGCATGCACCACTGCATGTTTTCAAAATGCTACATGTACAATAAGCTGACTGTATGCCACCTGCCCAGATTCAACCAATACACAGACATAGTGATCAGCTGGTAAACAAACTAAAGCATTTAGCAGCTACACATATTTATTTCTCTGTAAAGTTGGTGGAGACCAAAAGCAGAACTAAAAAAGAGTTTGATCATTGGACTTACATTCAGATAGGTCAGCAGAACTAGAAATTGCTCAGAGAGCAAAAACCTCCATCTTTTGTGTGTGTGTGTGTGTGTGTGTGTTTGTTTTGGTTTGTTTTTTCTCAAGCAAAGCTCCCAGTCTAGGATCTTGCACAAAATATAATCTGTTGTTTCTCGCTTATACTCTATCTCAAATTAATCAAGATCGGTTCATAAGTTTTTCTGTAATGTTGCTAACTAACAAACAAACAAACAAACAAATCAACACAGGCAAAAACATAACATTTTCCATTGAAGTAATTATTTCCAAAGTTGCTCTAAGTTTGCTGGATGTGTAAGGTAAACACTTGCCAACACAACTTTATATTTCAGTTTCATTTTACAACATTTTCTGCAGCTGTAAGTATGATTCAATAGTCAGCTTAATTAACTAGGTATTAGAGGTGCAAAAGTACAAACAAAAATCACAATTTAGCACATACAAGGCACAGCATAGAAAACAAAGTTAACAGAAAGTTAATTATCATGACTTAATCCTGCCTTTACTGCTATAACATATGTAAACAAAGGGTTAATCCAGCTGTACCAACACGATAGACTGAACATTGTTGGCCTGTTTTGGTGAAATAACAGCACTACCATGTTAAAATGTTCAGCCATTATAAAAGAGATGGATTTCTTTATTGTGGTTTGGTACAGGATCCTCTGATCTTACCTAAAATGTAATAATTTGTAATCTGGATAACACTCGAAAAAAAAATCTGTTCAGTAGTTTTTCCAGAATGTTGCTATTAGACGGACGGACAGACAGTCACAGGCAAAAACATAACCCACCTTAAAAAAGGCAACAGACAACACCACAAAGCTTGGAAATGAATTCAAATCCACATTTAACTGAATCAAAAACGTCCTGCAGTCCACACAGGATTTGAATAAACTACAGACACTCAAAAGTTGTATTAATCTGCTCTGGATAGGGGCAACATTTTCCTGAAACAAGGTGATCAGAGAATAAAAGTTCAGGATCACATCACTGCTGTCTGTCAGATTAACATTTTAATGCAAGTATAATTTTTTTAGGTTATTAAGAAATATGCAAAACTGAAACTCAGCTGAGGAAATTAAGTTCATTTATTGACAGTTCTGTTTTCAAGCAATCGCTTTTCTTAGATTGAATATTTTTTCACTAGTTACAAACAGATGTATGACAACTGATTAACATTTAAGAAAGTAAAAGGATCATCTATGGAGCCTTTCTTCCTAGTGAAATGCAATTAGGACACTACCACTTCCTCCAGCACAAAATCCAGCTGTACCTTAGGACTGTATCATAATAGGATCAGTATAAGGACTTGATACACACTTCTATAAGGAAACTGTTTCCTTTGTTCTACTTCAGTCTTTCTCCTAACTTAATTTACAAGATTTTATCAGTGTGTGAAGGGAGGTGGGAGTGACAAACCCTCACTAATACCTTTGTCTGTCAGTTGAATTTAATTTCCCATTAAATTGAGTAAGTGTGAATCGCCCTGCTATAGACCCCAACGGCTCATTGTTCGCAGCCAGTCTCATTAAATCTGTCAAATGCCCATTTCCGTGCACGGTTTCCTGCCCTCATATTTTAATGAATAGCAGGAAGATTACAATAGCTTACAGTTATAGATGGTTGTGGTGCAGGGTGAAGCCAGGGGGCCGTACAAATAACTTGATCATTATGGTGAGGTGGTGACTGCACAGAGAAGAAAGACCTGCACCAGTTGTACTTTCCCGCCAAAACAGACTACTCTGATTACACATTACACTGTACACAGTGGCTTGTATCACAGGATGGACCTCACCCTCGCCTCTGTGTTTTTTTTATTGAGGAAGATATTTTCACGACTGCACATTCATCAAGGGCCGTAATTCAATGTTATCATCTTTTGTATCAAATCAAATAATATCATCAGGAGATAATGATAATGTGTTATTGCTTTTTTACAAGTCTGCTGTTTAAATTAATGACTCAATGCGAACTTTAATTAAACAACAACATTAACATCTAACAATATGAGCCGTTAATGATTATTGCACTGCACATGTAGCTGATAGGCTCGATGTCACTTCACACCCCACAAGTTTTTCCAAAGTGAAAAACAAAGCTAGAGCCCACTCAGAGAGCACAAACCTCCACCAAGGCTTAGTCCAGCTCTATGGACACTGCACGCTGAACACTATTGCCCTCTTGTGGTCAAATATCAACACGATTTTGTTAAAACATTCGCCCATTACAACAAATTGAGATTTTTCTGGATTATTTCCCACACAGAAATCCATCCTGTGATATTGTCCAAAACGTAATCATTTGTTACTTGGGTATTGCCATAAACTGTATATATACAAAGTTAATGTGATGTCACCCATTGGTTTGTAGACTTGTGTTTTAAAGCCAGGAGATCAACATTTAAATATCTACCACGTTGCTTGTTCGGAGCCAGCAGTGACCATATTTGGTATAAAGGGAGGAGTGAGGAGGCGGGTCTGACCCTTGAACAAATTAACCCCACCCCTAACTCTTTTTGAAGCCTAATATCTACTTAATTATTAATTATTTCTCAGATGATCCACTAGATCACTGATAAGAAATGACTTCTGCTATTGGCACCAGAATGACTTGTGGAAAAAAATGTATTGACTGGTATTTTATGATTGAAACTCACAGTTTTTGATTGTTAGAGCAAACATTTTTTTGGAGCCAGCATCTAGAGGCCGTCGGGAGCATTGCACTTCTTTACACATTCAAGTGTCCCGGCTCTTTTGTCTACATGTATATACAGTCTATGGGTAATACCCTCCCTAGTGGTACAGAGCACTGCGCTCTGTGGTAATACTGTTCATTTTCTGAAATAAAATCAAACATACATTTAGATTTTTTTTTTACGTCACAATTTATTTATTTATTTTCGCCATCAGTCAATTACATGCCAATATATTAGCGATAGACTGTTCCCAACCAATAAATTGGCCTGGCTGATTTATCTGAACGTTATCAGGATGCATTACACACAGTACAACCTTCGAGCTGTGACTGAAAACAAGCCAAACAAACCAAACAATTAGAGACAGAATATGCCCAGAGGCTGGTGTTTATTCTCTCCTTGCTCAGATGTGATGTTACACTTTTGTCTTGTAGTCGTCCTCTGTGACTGGGAAAAAAAAAAAGGCTCTACTTTCACCTTTTCCACAGCTCGTCACTCCATGAACAACCCTTCTGGGACTACTTGTGGAGAAGGAGATTGCTGCCGTTGGCTTCAACTTTATTTAAGCTTAACATTCAATTGCAAAACTACAGGGCATAAGTTTTCTTTTAAGCCATTAAAAAAGCAAATTCACTTCCTGTTTTCCTCCTCTCCATGCTCCATTAATTTTATATATACAATGCTCCCAGCCTAAAGAATCCTATCTTACGACCTAAGGCGCGCTGTTCGGGAATTTGCATTTCCCCTGTAATCTTCAAACATGGAAACTACTAATAAATATTTTCACAGCTTGTGCCGGATCCCTGAAACTTATTCAGTTCCAGTGCCTCATAAAAATATTTCTTGTTTTTGAAGACACTTTTGGTTGAATGCCACTTTTTTTTTTTTTTTTTAAG
>OOFC01047394.1:32708-71181 GCA_900323345.1 Pseudochromis fuscus
TTTTTTTGAAGTACTATCAATAAACGTCTCTGGCCTTGTGGAAAAGGGCAGCGTTACAGTTTATTTGTTGACTTCCCACAACAGATATGAGGTTTGACTCTCCTCCTTGAGCGAGACATAAATCTAACAGACGCTGTAAGGTCTGAAGTGGAGGTCATTAACAGCTTGTGCCAAGTATCAAGTTTACCCTGGGAAATCTTCACCTCTTAGGGAGACTTGGCCGCGTTGAGCTTTTCTGTTGAGGAGCATTTGTGCCCTGTTGCAGCTAGCGGGGGACTAATATCTCGGTCTTGGCACTGCTGCTTCCAGACTTTTATGAGGTCTTCAGCCTGTGAAGGCAACATCCCGCTGAACCGACAATTACCTGCTAATGCACATGGGCTAATTTGGATCTGGGGAGAGGGGAATTATGCAGCAATCAGCTTCAATCTAAAACCACGCTATGTGTGCAAAATGATTGTACAGTATGGGTTGCTAATGGTGTTTTACGTCACTGCCAGTATATATATATATATGTGATATAATTTTGGGTTACAGCCCTGTTTTTTTTTCACCCCACCGGCAGTTACAGATGCAACATATCTTGATTATTTCACAAGACTGAAACTTTACATTAGCAGTATTTTTCAAATAAGTACATTTAAATCTTTAAAAGCAGACTACTTAATATGCACACATTTGGCACTAAATGTTCTTCAGATGTTGACATCCATCCTACTTAACTGCATAAATTTACCACAGCGCACAGCGATGTTGACAAAAGGTGGAAATGTCAGGCCTTTTCAATCAACTTGCTGATGGTATGTGGAATTCAAATTACCACATTTTTTAGCTGTAAAACCTGTGCAGGATAAATGCTTGTTTACAGCTTTAAAGGCCTTCAGATTTCTGTTGTTTTCATCCTCTAAGTGGCTCTTGACCGAGTGATTATGCATGTGAAAAGCGACATGGATTTCTTTAATGCACCGTATGAGATTAAGATGTGAAACAGATAATGCTGTGTAATTAGTCCTAATTTACAACACATACAGTGACAAAGCTCATCACACGAGCCTCAGCTGACAAGAATAATAACATGAAGTGCAGCATTGTCTTGTTAAAGTCATTTGGTACTTCCTGGTATAATAACTAATGAAGGAACAAGAGATCATTTTTAATCCTGTAAAATATGTTGAACAGGACGGGAGTCATATTATATTATAGGACTAATACTGTTAATGTTAAAATTCTGCCCAGGACCTTTATTTACCTACACTGTAGGAAGTATCTGTGTTAGAGGCCGGCCTTTATTTCTAATTTCCTCTGTTTGATTAGTTTAATTGGTCATATTTCAATACAAAGCCTCATTTTGACACTTCAAATGAGTTTAGGAGCAGAGCAGATAAAAACATTAGAGTCACTGGATGAAAACCCTTCTTTCAATTTCAAAATAAAAGCTCACTACTAGTGTTTAAGCCATACACTGTATCTAGAAATGGATGAAGCAAATATGACATCGCCCATTGGTTTTGTGGACTCATTGATTTGTGGTTTAAGGCCAGCAGATCGGCATTTAAACAACAGCAAGAGAGAGACACAGTAGCACATGTTGGTTGTTTGGAGCCTGAAGTGACCATATTTGGATATGTTGGAAGTAAGTCTGACCCTTGAACCTGAGGCCACTGTCCAGTGTGTATGAGATCCAATTTCAAGACCGCCCTCATTAGACACCAGACCGGCTGATCAAGCTTTTTTTATATATGTATTTCCTACACCATTATTAAAGACCTGGATTTCATCTGAAAACAGTTTTGTTTGAGGACATTTACAATTTTTGATTTTTAATGAAATATTATGACAATATACTGCAATATAAGTTGTTGGAAGACTGAAGTCAGAGGTATTACTCTTTGAAAATACACATAAACATGTAGGGGTATTATTGGTAACCAAAAGTCAGACAAACTGACACAAACACACAGTCATCATCTTTTCCTTGAGGGAGTACCATTTAAATATATAATAAGTTATGTTTTTACAGATCACATAAATCTTTCTTAATGCCCTTAATATTGTGACCTATCCCGTAACCCAAGTTCTTTCACATTCTTGCATGTGATAGTTTGGGCACAGAAATAGTGAAAATAATTTCTAGTACAGAAGAAACTCTGAACATCTGGTCACCAACATGCAGTCCAGGGAGGCATATTCTGGATTTATTTGTTTATAGTGTGTTGCTGCCAAAAATGACCAAAGTCATATATTGTCATTAGGGCTTTAAAAGATAAAAATACAGGCTGAAAAATCTTAGCCAAAGAAAATGATAGGCTGACATAGGCAGAGTGTGTGATGATGTGACTGATAAGCTGTGCAAGTTGTGGGATTTTTGTTGTGCTCAAATAGAAGCACTTGATGTTGCACTTTTACAACAGAAAAGGTAAAGATAAAGAGATGAGATCTATCTTATCCTGACATGAAGTATCACAGGGAAATTTTACAAATTGGCCGAGTCTGAAAGAGTCTTTTTTTCTAAAGGCAAGTATTAGAAAGGGGCTTTATATCTGAGCCAAAACAGAAGTCTGTTTAATGCAAACTACATAACTGAGCACCTGTTGAAATCCACGGTGGCCAGAAAACCCACATACAATCTGATACTGTCACAAAGGCGACAGATCAAATAATTCTTAGTAATTAATGTTCTTTTACAAGCATTAATGTTTAATGCATTAGTGTCAGTCTTTAAAGTCTATAGTGGGTGGAAAAAGCATTTAAATGTCAGCAACTGGCAAAGTAACTCTGGTATTGACCCACAGTCCTTATCAGCTCCTGCAGTTATATTATTATCGTTGTTTTCTGCTATGGAGCATTGGAAAAATCAAACTTGTTACCCTTTGAATAATTGATTAAAGTATAGCTGTAAAAAGCATTGAACAAGCTCAGTGTTTTTTTGTTTTTTTTTTTCTCAGTGCAAACTACTACAAAATAACTGCTCTGTTACATGGGATGATTAAAAATATGTATGATATCATATTCATTTGATTCAAACCTGTGACCTAAAGTCATTTTAAAATGATTATCAATCACTTTGCACAGCTGCATTTGCATGTTTACCTATGAAAGAAGAAAAGCAATTATTATAAGATCTCCATCTTAATGAATTCTGTCACTGTCTCTTCCATGCAGTCGCTCCACATACAGATTTTATGCATGAAGGCCCATATTTTGACAGCTATTAGCAGAGGTGATGTACGTATTTTACCTTGTAAGTACAGATGACTTCTGGGAGTTCTCTTCATTAAAATGACTCAGGGAGGGAAACTCTCCTCTAGCTGTGTGTGTCAGGAGATGCTCTAAGTGAATGCTAAATATTATTGTCTTATTTGACACATTTGGTGTGGCAACGCAGCTGTAGTTGCTGACATGTAAATCAGGTCAAATATTAATTTTAAACAGCAAAAAAAAAGTTTCTATAATATAAACAGCACTTTTTATACGTATAGGTGTGTCTGTGAGTTTCTAGATGTTGAGAATTAGGATGCATAGCAGTGTCCAGATCAGGTCTGCTAATTAAAGATCAAAGTGATGTCATCATGATCTATTTTCAGGTTTTCGGATGCTGTTGAAATGAGCAATGTAATGGATAATTTCATTGCCTTGGTCTTTACTTGCATCATCTGACAATCTTCCCAAAGTGCCTTTAAAGTAAGAGACTTTTTTGAGGGGGGTGGGGAGGGGAGAGGAGAGGAGGGTAGGACTTAAGGGACGAGATGATTGTATTTTCTCCTTGCGTTTAACAAGAGGATATGAACTTCTAAAAAAACCCCTAAAAAAACGTTTGAAGTGCTAAAGCTTCTCTATGAGATACTGGTTGAATCGGCAGTAAAACAAATCCACCCACTAATCGGCTCCACCGAAAACGTCCTACATTTGTCCAAACCCTGTATCTGGTTCAACTTTTGCTCAAGTGATTATGGTGTCTGACTTCAAGTCTGTGCACCCTGGGAACGCCTGTCCTTGTATGCATGTTTTGACAAAGAAAAATGGCTCAATTAAAATCTATGGTTTGTGCTCTATAGAGCTGTTAATGTCTGCTGACCTGAAATTCTCCACTGGGTTAAGTGAATGTTTGTTAGAGTGGGACACAGTTCAAAGCAGGAGTCATTGCCTTTGAAGAGTGTAATTATGGTGCTTAACATTATTACAGTTTTAAAATACAGCTTGCCAGCCTGATCCCATGTGGTCATTTTAAGTACTAAAGATGATTCTAACAATACAGCTGCAACAAATGGCCATTAGTGGGGTCTATAACATGATATACAGTCTGAGTAACATTTGGGAAAGACTGATGAAACTTCCCATTCAAACAAAGAAACAGGATCAGTTTGTCAGCTCTTACCACAGATGCAGAAATTAGGCTTCACTGTCAAACTGAATTGTATTTCAAATCCAGACATTCTGACACAACTGCTACACAACCTAATAACAATGGTGGCCCATTTAGGAAGCATGCCAATAAGCCCTGCACAACAGCAGGGGCCTCAGACTGGGACCTTAATGGAATACATCCACTGAAAATATCTTTGACAACCCAGACTGTCCACTGTGAGAAAAGGAATTACCTGGGAGCATCAAGCATCTGTCTACTCAGGCCCACAACCAGTTTATGAAGTTTATCTCTGGGGAGAAAGCTGTATTCAAAAAGGGGAACAAAAATCTTTCATAAGTGTAAAGGAGGCTGTTTTCACCTGTGGTTATTTGTTTGTTCGCAACATTATGCAAATTGTACTGAACACATCTTAATAAGATAGTGTTGCTGTGTCACCACAAGAGGGCAACACTGTTCAGTCTATAGCGTTGACTATGGTCTGCACAAATATTTTCGCAAAAATTACCTACCAAAATGATCACTGCTGCTCTTTTTTTTTAAAAAAAAAAAAACCCTTTAGCGTCTTATGTCAAATTTACTGTGCAACAGAATCTCATAACTTCCTGTATCTGTAAAACTCAACTGACAAAACTACAACAAACACACATCAAATTATATACTGCCTATAGACACTTTACCCACTGTTGCCTTGCATGGATGTTGAATGAATGGTTTGATGAGGGTCGGAGGGGCCGTACACGCAAACTGTGGCTAACAGCTGTGGCTAACTTAGCTTACCACCACCGGTATGACTTGAGATGAATGAGTAATGGTCTCTGTAAAGCGCTTTGAGTGTCTTGAAAAGCGCTGTATGAATCCAACCATTATTATTATTAAAGCTAAAGTTTGAAAAACAAAAAAATCAACAAACACCTTTCAGAGAAGCTGACTGAAACCAAACTCTAACAAAAAAAAGATATAAGATTATTAAAAATAGTATTCAATTTCCATTTACTCAGAATGAGTTAACAGTGTGCTTGCTGTAAAATTTGCTACAATAATATAATTTATCAAAGCCATCATCTTATTTCAGAGTTTTTCTGTCCCCCAAGAACCAAAAAATGATGCTCTTTTACATCTAGAACCAGAATATTTGTTCAAATATACTTTATAATCATTTGGGAGGGGGTCGACTGAATCCACAGTGATAACCCAGACTCTAGGCTTTCTTGGCTGCTTATCCATTTTTATGGCACATAAAGCACAAGGGATCATGAGATTTTAAAAGTTTTCCAAGGAAAAAATGAGAGCGGCAGATTTCATGCAAAGGTCTCTGATCTATTTGAATTGGAATAATTAGCTGAAGGGTCAGAATCAGAGAGGAGATGAACAGTAAACAGAGTTTTTATCTGCTGGTTGGCTTCTCAGTCTACGATCAGTAGCTGGTTTGGTTTGCCACATGTGACTCAGAGAAATAAGGTTATGCTGAATAATGCAGACTGATACATTACCTTTTGGACTTTTTTTTGTCTTTAATGTGCAAAACAAACAAAGAGACAGAAGATGAGCGACAAGAGATGTGATGTAAACAAACATGAGGTTGGAGTTTTAATTCATGCAGCAAAACATAAAGTGTGAAGACGACAGAATCCCAGTGGTCCTTGTTAGAGCCTGATATGTAACAACAACCTGAAATGTAACAATGACCCGAATTGCTTTAAAAATAATTTAATAAAAGATGAAATGTAATAACTGGTTGATAATGTAACAAAAGTGCGGGGCCCAAAATGTAACAAAAAAAATGTAATGTAACCAAAAATGTAACAACTGGTCAATGATGTAACAAAAAAAAAGTAAAAACTTTGCCCAAAATGTAACAACTTCTTACATTTTGGGTCTGTTATTACATTCTGGGTTTTATTAAATTACATTTCAGGCTAAGCAGCTTGTTACATTATTGACCAGTTATTACATTTCTGGTTTTATTACTTTTTTTTATTTTTTTATAACAATTCAGGACGTTGTTACATTTTGGGTTGTTGTTACATATCAGGCTTTAACAGGCCTTTTGCAGGAGCACTGGTTATGGCAGTGTTAATTTTTTCTGGTCTTTACATTAGCTTCATGTTCCTGTAAGCAACAGTTTGACAAACTGAAGCCTTGTCCCCAATGTCAGGTAAGTTTAACAGCAAATTACTATAGCAACAAAATGGATGTTATTGTATTATTTCAACAAACTACTCCAAATATTCCCATCTCACAGTTAATGTTGGAACAACTGAAATACTATCTGCAATAAGCTGTGTTTAGAGAGCCTTACATTTTAGTCCTCCCCACAGTACCTCTTTAACAAAGTCCATCTATTTCCAATATTATTTGGAATCACATATAAAAAGCCAGTGCCAGGGCAGTTTGAACACAGCCAAAAAAGAAGGAGCACGTTACTGCTAAATCAATGGACAGGGCTTTACTGCTTCAACATATGGGAGTTTGGGAGTTAAATCTTGCTTGGTTGCTGATTGAATTTTACAGCCAGAGCCTTCAGGAGAGAGCTGAATGGTAATTACCCCAATGTAGGAACAACCAGAGTGGAAAGAAGTGCTAAAAAAGAGAATGAGAATGAATAGCAGCGGGCCAATCCTTGGGTGTAACCCATCTGGTTTGAAATGTGGCAAGTTTAAAAAAGGACAAGGGAAGCTATAAAGGACAAAATTGCAACGGAAGACACATTGTGGCTTTGGTTCTTAATGGGGTTTAGAGTCTTTGCAGGGCAGGAAGCTTAACTTTTTTTTGTTCACAGTTCATAGTGGCTGGGAAATTCCTAATTTCCTCAGCAATTCTGTTTAACCGGCCAATTATGAATGTGGAATAAAGCCAGACCTTTGAATAATGTCATGAGATCTGCTGAAATTCTGCTGCAGCAAAATCTGACAACCAACACTCAACTTTACCACATGACTCCACACACTCTCCATGACTTCAATCTCAGTCTGAAGTCAGTATCAGACAGTATTAAAATGTCTGGCCTCATGTAAAGGAGCAGTGAGTGAGATACTCATTGTTGTTTGGGATGTGATACAGACAAAACTGTTCAGCACCTAAACCTTTATGTGGTTAATTTAGAGAAAATCAATTGGCAACCATAATTTGTTTTATGAAAAATGCTTGTCCAGTTGCTCAAATATGAGAATGTATTGCTTCTCTTGGTCATTTATGACACAAACTTCCACTTTGGATTTGTTCTTTCCTGAGTAAAATTGAAGGTGTCAGCTTGGGCTCTTGAAAAATGTTATGAGCATTTTCCAGTGTCTGCTGATGTTTGAGACACTGAGCTATTAAACAGCAGATTCATCAATAACAAAAGTAATTATTAGTTGTAATTTCTCCTAAAACTGATGATGCTGTCAGTGTGGTTCAGGTTTGTTTCAGTAGTTAAAAATGAGGACATTTCAGGCAATACTGAGAAGACAGAAATTAGACAATGCATAATTAATTTCAAATATGATCAGTAAAAATTTCTATCATTGCATGCATTACTTACACACACAAAAGGATATCATCAAATGCACTATTATAGAAATGGAAAGAATAAAAAAAAGGTTTGAACTGATGAGATTTCAGCAAATTAGTTAAAATAACATCCAGGGTTTAAAGAGAATAGTTTTAATTCCCGTGGGGCAGCACAAAGGGCTTTAGCTTGATGTGTTTTGATCTGTCAGTTTGCTGCTGGATCTTCATGTTTCACTGTGATTAAAGCTCAAGATGATCTAAAGCCTTTAAATTAATGATAAAGAAGGTTACTGAAATCAATTTCCTTTCTCAGTGGTTCAGCAACATGTGGCAGGCACTCAACCCCAACCGCAAAGTTAATGCCCAATACAAAAGAAACCACACGGATAAGGCTGTAATTTCTCCATTTGGATGCCAGATCAAATGAGGGCTGCAACTAACATGTTTTCATATATTTTCATGATTGATCCACTGCATTAAAAGGTAGTGAAAACTCTGAAAAGTGCCCATCACAAATTCCCTGAGCCAAATGAAACCAATTTAAATTGTTTCATGAAACTTGATTGAGATTGAAAGCATCAGATGCTAACACGTGAGAAACTAGAAATCAAAATGTGTCGGGTATTCCTGCTGGAAAACTGATTAATTAAATATTCACTTGATTTTCAAAATAATTGCTGCATTGATTTTTTTGACAACTGACTAATCCATCAATCATCAAGGATGAATGATACAAACAAACTCAATTTAGTTGTAGCTTTTAACTTTTCAACCTTGGTTTTATAAAGCTGTTTACTTTAAAATAAAATAATCTGACATATTAGATAAAAGAGGTGCTCAGTCCAGTGGTGATGACATTTGTTTAATGTTCACTAGTGACCAGCTGTCTGTACATACTGCTACACACTAGGTACAGCCTTAAGTCTGATCTAAGTGATAATTTTCTTAAGTACTAATTAATCATCCCTCAAACTAACATCTTTACATGGTAGACAGTACAAAAAATGTATAGTTGCAGTGATGAATCCCATCAAATCAGATCAGATCCCAGCAAATAACCTTTTGACGTCACTGTAACTATTCTGACAGTAAAGCTTGCACTGGTCGATTGATATGCTGCCAGATACAAGTTATTTCTCAGTCATTGTTGAAGTAAACAGCAAATACACAAGAATAAAAGTTTAATTGTGGCAAATTAGCAAATTATTTGATGAATTACTTTACAGATTTTTGTTTGTTAACTGATTTGAACCCTTCAAGTCATTTATCAAGCAAAATCTAAAACATGGGCTGGTTGTGGCTTTTCAAGGGTAAAGACCTGCTGCTCTTCATTTCTGTATTATTGTAAATACACAACAAGAGAAATGTATGAAGCACTATGAAGACTTTAGGCTCTTGGAAATCTTGAAATTCATTCTACACTATTTTCTCAAATTTTGCATATGAAGCATTAAGTGACCAATCACAAAATAAGCTTCAGATTAACACATGATCTGGACTCAAATCCTCTTGAGTTATAATGTTGTTTTCTGCCCTTACAGAACCACACTGTACTGTATTGTGTCTCCCACGCCATGAAGAATAACCAGGTTAAAGATGGATGCATGTGGGTACTGTTAAATAAGCTATAATAATCAGAGAGAGAGCCTAAAACTTTGAAGAGCTACATCCCACCTAAACAGAGCCCAGAGTGGGACTGAAAGGCAGAGGGCTAGGATTACACAGGTCGGTTCATGTTCAGGTGCTGATGAGCTCTGTGGAGACCGGAGCACTTACACCCATCTCCTTATACTAAATTCCTGCCATGCTTCCTGCATCGCACTCCTTCAGAGAAAGAGAAATTACCTCATGGGTTTCTCTTTGCTTGCAGGGAGGCAATTGTTAGCTATTCATCTGCTCTCAATTGGAGGTGCCTGCCAATTGAGCGCCTGCTGATAGTACGTTATGCTGCCCGCTCCATCGACTCACTTTGCATCCAGACAGGCTGACTGGTATTACTCAGCGTGATCACAGGGTGAACGTTGACACAAGAGGAGATCACAGTCACACTGGATTATCACAATGAGAGTTTCACTTTCAAACTCTTGACATGCATATAACTTAATGTCTTTTTTAATATCTGCTCATTGTAGATTTTCAAGAATGCCATGTTTTCTCTGTTGTATGAAGTTGGGATTTTTCATGAAGTCATATCAGGCTCAAAGCATAGCATAAAAAGCGGCATATTTGGGGTTACGCTCTGTATAGTTCAATAATAATAATAAATTCACAGTCATTTATTGCATGACTGAGTTCTACCAAAACACAGCAACTCAGAGAAAAGGCAACAGTTTGAATTTGTTAGTGGAATTTTTTTTAACTTATTTTATTTAACTTTTATTTATCCAGGCAACACAGATTAAGAACAGATTTACAGCTGTGGCCTGGCAAATGCAGGGCCTTATAAGGGAAAGGGAAAAGGGGCTATAAAAGAAACAAAATTAAGTTTAAACAGGACAATTTAAAACGCAGCTGAAAGAACATAAGATATTTAAAAGGCACAGATAAATACACATACAATTTGCTGTGAAGGACGATGCTATTGCTCACACAGTTATATGTTGTTGTTTTTGGGGGGGGTTCAGTGTATTTTTAATGTTGTTGTTGTTGTTTTCTAGATTTTATCATCCACAAACTGAATCCATGGATCCAAAGAATCCATAAAGTTTGGTGTTTTACTGTAACACACAAGAATATCTGTTTTTTGAGGGGTTTTTGGTTCAAGGTAGTTGCCTGCTGAACACTTGAGTTTTATATCACAACATGTTGACCAAGCTCTACTATATCACAATCAAAATTCCTTGCAACACTGCAAATAACCTCACTTCAAGGCATAGTTTTGTTCAACACATGCAATGGGTGCTCTGGGTAATATCCTAAAAAAACTAAAATAATAAATAATAAAATAACTAAAAATAATAAATAATCCATTCAAATCAATACATTTTAATGTTATCAGTTTTAGGAAATTTAGTCATTTTTTGCCTTCAGGAGCTCAAAATTAAACCACACTAAAATTAAATAAAGAAATTCTTTAATCAAATACACATTGTCAATGTGTACTTTAAAATATATATAAAAAGAAAATGGTAACACTAACCATGCATTACTGTTGTAACTACAGAGAAGAGTTGAAGTGACAGCAGGAAGCATTATGTTGATTTTACGATTCAACAAAACTCCAAATAATGAAATTACTTTATATCATTCAGCCTGAGCTGCAGGTCTGTAGTACTCTCTGTAAGTCTTTAACATAGTACACTTCTAGTGGATCGAACAGGCCTGTAACAGGCAAAGAAAAAGCCTCAGCAGAAGTTTATGAAACATGGTGAAGATGCAGAAGTGTTCATACACAGATATAATAGAAAAGGCTGAGAGGAAGAATCTGCCATCAAACTCTTTGTTAAGAGGCCTTTCAGCCTTGAAATGAACTGAAGCAGAGTCCTGAGAATAAAAACGACTTTCAACAATGAGTTTTTATGCAGCATTCAAGGTCTCAGCAGTCAAGCTCTTCATGCATCATATTATAAAACCTCAAGGTTCTTAAATATGACCATAGCTTTCATTTTTAGACAACTTGCATTGGAAAAAAAATTGATTGTCTTTGGCCACTTCACAATAGAGCATATTATGTGTCACAGGGAATATGAGTGCTCCCCAATCTGCAATTTTCCCATGATCCTTATCTTTATTAGCTCATTATTTTCAGCGGAGCCAGCAGTGGCTGCTGATCTGTGGCATTTATCCGAGCAAGCAGAAACAGCCAATTAGTGAGTGCTTATCTCATCACAGATATGGAGGTGCAATAAGAATTAAGTAGCACAGTAAATTTTAGAGATAGACTTGGTTTTAAATTGGGTAACTAATATATGTGTACATTGTTGAAATTTGGTATTGTAGCAGCCAGTAGAGCTGAAAGCCAAATATCTTGGCAATATAGAAGATCTAATGCTACAATACTTCTGCAGTTTGCTTTAGTTGAAGTACTTTGTGTTAGTGAGATGTTTCAAAAATGAAGTTTTAATGGCTTCTCCCCTACTGTACAACTGCACAGGACAAAATAAAATTATAATTATCTTTTTTTCACGTGGTTGTCTGGTATTTGTAAAGGTTTGCACTGATGCTGAGAGTTTGAGATAACTGGTGCAGTCAGATAAAGTAAACAAATGCATCCCTAGCAAAATGAAGCATATTTTTTTCTGTTTTTGAACCCAGCTGTGCATAAGTAATCTGAATGGATTGGAAAAGGGCCGATCATAAAAAAAAAGGATTTTGGAATCAGACAAGATCACATAATTCAGTCTTACAATCTTAATAATGATGATGATTAATTAATCAATAATGCCAATATCAAAGAAAAATAACACTGTCATTTGTTACAAAACATGTGATTTCAAAATTTGGATCATTCTGATCCATTCATCTAACATCTACGCCACCAAGTCCATCAGGGAGATAGGGAAGTAAGGTGGTCCAGACATTCTTGTCCCCTGCAACTTGTTTTCATTCATCCTGGGAGATCCCCAGTCACTCCCAGGCCAAGTGGGAGATATAATCCCTCTAGCAGGTCCTAAGCCGACCTCTGGGTCTCCATCCAGTTGCCTGTGCCTGGTAAAACTCCAACAGGGGGCAAGAGGGCATCCTGATCAGTTTCCTGAACCATCTCAACTGTGGGAGCAGCAGCAGCAGCTTTACGCTGAGCTCCTCCTGAATGACTGAAGGCTTCACCCTATCACAGGTGAGGCCCACCACCTGCCAAAGGAAACTAGGAAACCAGGGCTTCACTGGTCTAGGGATCTCCAGACCTATATTGTCTCCAGCAGTTGGCTCCTGGTGGGGTCTCTGCAGGTGGGCCGGTCTGGAGTGAAAATCCAAACAAACAATCAGAAAACCACGATGACCATGGAAAACAGTAAAATGTTTACACGATTTCCTCTTGAGGATCAATAAAGTTTTCTGATTCTGATTCTGCCCAGGTCACCAGGTCCTACCTCTGGAGCTAGATCTTTGGGTAGTGTTCCAGCCCTTGCTGTCCAGGAAGCCCACATAACCCTGTCAGGCCTGGGAAAGCCAACTTCAGAGGACCATGTGGACCCACAACCTGCAAGGCCCATCACCGGGTCCAGATGCAAGACCCTGTGGGTGGTAGGAGAGCCAGAGGGCAGGGTGGTCCATGGACCCCTGCAGCAGAAACCAGCTCCTTCTGATTCTTATTTTAAACTTTCTGAACACCTGCACCCAGAGGTTAAGTCAGACAAAAGGTGACCTTTGTCCAATTTTTACCTTTAAATTCACACAGCACATCAACTCAGATAATGCTGATTCATCATGTATTTGAGTCAGTTTCTAGGTACGCACTATAATTGGGTGATTTTACAATGTCACACTACCAAAAAGTGCTACATCACTCTAATAAACAAGCTCAATATTACCCATGTAGGACCTTCAATATCACTTCCTTTATTAGAAACTGGCCTTGAAATGCTACCAACTGCTGCTAATCTGTTGTTTGTAACTACACACTTACTCCGGTTTGAACTGTAAGAAAATTACAGTGTAAGGAAACCACTTCAGCGCTGAACAGTAATGAGTTTATTCAGCCTCAACCACAGATAAGGCAGTTTAAAAGCCATGTAGCCTCATGTGGTTTATTACAAGAAAAAACCCTGATAACTGACAGAATGACAGTCTGTGCAAAGGACTAATCCCACAGAATAGAGTTGGACCATACAGAAAAGACCAGCTCTAATATTCTGTTTTGTATGATAGATCCCACAAACTAACACATGCTACTAAGGAAAATACTACATCCAAGGCTGTTTGTTAATCTACAGTTTTCAGTTGTATGTTTAACATGAATCTGACAGAACAGATGCTATTTTAATTGCTGGAGCTGTCTGTATAGGTGATGCAACAACTTATGTTTTTCCTTGCTCTATGTGGCCGTGGCTGCACCTGCAACATATTTTTAAAATTCTGTTTTCCTGGGTTTCCTGCAGTGATTGTGTATTGGGCTCTGACTGCTACCAAAACATGGGTGACCTACAGCTCAATACTGTGCCTGAATGCCTCCTGTGTAAACACAGATGGAGCACCAGAACTTCTGCTGCCGTATAGCATTGTGGCATTTAGGGCTGAAGGTGCTTGCTGTAAATTTCCCAGACTGTCTTAATTAGCTGCCTGTGCAAATTTATATTCCTCTTAGAGCCAGACATAAGTAACTTCTGGGCTTGCTGTTTGGGCGATCCTCTAATACTGGGAGTGATTGGGGAATTCAAGCCATTTGCAAACATAACAGTACCTCAAAAACAATCCCTCTATCAAAATTTCTATGTAGCCTCCATTTCTGCAAAGTAGAAATAATGATTCACCATGTGATTTGGCATTCATCTTACCAAATGTTTTTCAGTGACTGAGGCATGTGAGTTTTCTCTGACATCTGTCTTTGAGGGATTTTTTTAACCCAAACTGGCCACGGGGCCAAAATAAATTTATTCCATCTGTCCATCATCCACAACACATCAAACGTTGTTTATCAGATTATGACAAAACTCTGTCGTAGAATGTGTCTAATTGATCCCTTCCGGTATTTTCAAAGCTGCTCACTGAGGCAGAGTACCACGAAATAAGCTTTTATATACAATATTTCAGACCCTGGGCAATAGATAGTTTCCTAGAGCAAGAATTTCAAAATTTATTTGGTCGATGGGGAAACTGGCACACGCGGCTACTAATTACTGTGGGTATGGTTTAGTTGTGAAATCATTTTCATTTTGTAAAATCTAGATAATTTAGTGACTTAAATGTGTTATATTACTTTAGCAAATTAACCATCAAAATGTTTACTGGCTTAGTTATATATATTTTCATTCGATAGAATAGCTGTTTGCACTTGACAACAATATCAGCCCACATACATGCAATTTATTTTAGTAGATACATCATTAGAGTTACTGTAAATCCTCAAATTGTCGCCATTGCTGTTATTTTCTCACCTACAGAAGGTAACAAAACGTCTGTTTGAGGCTGGTTTATATTAGAGACAGGACTTTATCTCTAATTTCCTCTGTCTGGTAAGTTTATGTACATTTCAGTACAAAACCTTGATTTGATGCTTTTACCAGGATCAGGAGCAGATCAAAGGTTTGTTAATTAATAGAAACTCAACTCCTCTTCTAACAATTTCAAAATAAAAAACAACCACTAGCACTTAGATGGACACAAGCCCTTCATGTCTTAACCACGCTTTTATTATGAAATGTCTACAGGCACACTATGTTTAATTCATTCATCAGTGCTTTTCCTTGGCTTGTATTTGTGGTTCAGCCTTTATTTGCTCACAGCTCCGGTCATTATTAGAGATCCAGCTTTAAATTAGATACCAGTTTTTATTTGAGGAAATACGATAACGCTCATCAAAATCTGATAGAAAGTTATGGTTGTATTTCTACACGAGGCACTGGAATCGCTTTATTGCTACTGATTGATTTGAGGAGCACTTTAGTCGAGCAGAATGGATCATCACTCAGACACACTCAGTTCCCTCAACAGCTCTCTGCACTGGGTACAACAACAAGCAAAATCTTTCAGCTAATACACTAAGAAACTCACTGCCAACCTGGACACATCTCTGACGAGGGAGTGTGCACAGTCAAACAACTGAATGAGTGAGTTTTGCATGTCTAATGATGACCATGGCAGCGACTGCCAACTGGTATTTAGGAATACACTCATGAGACAGAGACACTGTGTCCCTGTGTGGTTGGCCTGTGATTGGCTGGCATCCGTTTGACATGTCTTATTACTGGCACATCTGGGGAACTGGCAGCAGTGGTGCAGGGCCCACACACTGCCAAGAGATTATCGTAAACAGATCTCTGAGCCAGAACAGTGACACAACTGCATACATGGGTTTATTTTTATCGGATTAAAGGTCCTCAAAGGGTACTCAGCGGGGTCATTTGTCAATGTTTCATGAAGCAAAACCACACAATGAGTCTTGCTTTAAGAAGAAAAAAAAAGCAGACACCATGGGCTGAAAGGTTTACTTAACTATGCAAGAGCCAGTTTTAATTCTTTGTTAATCTTTTGATATGTGTGGAGCTGAAGACTCCTGCTGTTGGAGAGAGGATCAGTTATATAAATGGCTATTACTAACAAGTAAAGGAGTGGAGGGGGTGGAAGATGCAGGTAGATTACAACCATGTTCTCCAGAGTCATTGAGGATGATAATCCAGGTAGTTCACAGTACATACTAAATATTTTATCGAGTACAGAAATGGCAAGATGAACATAAAAAAAGAAAAAGTTGTTGTGAAATCCTGCCTGCTTTTAGGAACCTATATCAGTGCTTCTATATTGAAACCCCATTTTATAAATTCATTAAAGCAGACTATTCTTAAAATAAAAACACTGCTACACTCTGTTTAAACAACAGGATAGTGTGAAAAAGATTAATTAAACATCATACAAATATTCACAGATGCCAGTGTTTCAGATATGAGGATTTGCTGCTTCTGGTTTTTTTAATCATTGTAATTTGAATATATTTTAGTTTTGAACTGCTGCCTGCTAATTGTATAACAACATTGCGTTGGGCGAAGTGACAAAAAAAGACAACAGAAGAGTAACTAGATTGGTGAATCTAATCATGGTGTTGGACCTCTGCCAAAGTTTTGATTTCAGTGGTTTAAACAAGGTAACAGCTGTGCAAGCACTGAGTATTCAAGGTTTTTACATGTCCAAAAACAAGACTGACCTGAGTCTGACATGCAGGAATACATTTAAGAAAGGCTAAAAGTCCATTTTAAAAAATTAGAGGATCAGTCAGAAAAAATCACAGTGCAGTCAAACCAAGAAAATAGCTGTGATCAGTGTGAACAGAGTAAAATAGAGAACACCAACAGTGGCAGCAGCATGACGTACCACCAGTTAACAAGCAGAGGTGGTTGAAACAACTAGCAATAAGAGTAATTTTCCCTTCACTTCACAGTCCAAGTAACCAGAACTGACAGCTTGTCCACTTGGATACACCCAGATATCAGACACATTTACACATGGGCTTGAGACCTGCAGCAATTACAACCCAATCGGTCCAAACCCAAACCAATTATATTGAATTAATTGGGACTCAGACCCCATTGGATCACAGTTTCATCTCAGACATTCACAAAAAGAGACTTTAAAATGCTTCCCAGGTACTGTAATCAACTTGAGGACATATGGCATGATTTGGCACTAAAGAAATAAAACAGAATTAGCTTAATAAATAAAAAAAACTACTTTGACAAACCTGCCCCTGCTATTTTGTCTCTGGGTCAGACATCGACCCTCATCAGGAGCAGTTAGCCCAACTGTCAGTTGTGTTTCATTTGCAGCTCAGTTGGCAGAGTACAGGAGGTGATGGTTTGGCACTCAGAGCAACAGAGCAAGAGCTAAAACAATTCTGAAACAAACTGTAACGCCAACAATCACAATCAAATCAAATAGTGAGAATGCAAAAGCTTCCCACCACCAGTGGAAGCAGAGGGGAGAGAGAATGATTTTTTTTATGGTGTACTGGTTATGGAAAGTACATAACATACAGTTTTTGTGCTCATCTCTGGACACTGTTCAAGGCTGCACAGATGCAGCCAGGCATGTGTATGTGTACATCTGGGTGTTGGTATGAAAAACTACAGCGGTGTAAAGTTATAATGGACAACAGCGAATTCATCTTTATGAGCTTTGTGTTCATTTATTACAAACAGAAACAATTAAAAGTCAAAAGGATGAATCTGAATCTTATTTTACAACACTGCAGGAAACAGCCAGGTTGGACACTGTCTAACCTTCTGCACAGTGGCAGCAGCAGTGTCCAGCGGGCATATCCTATGAGGATTAGGTCCATGTTAAGTGGGTCCCCAGGAGTCCAGGAAAGTCTCCGGGCCGTGATTGCTTCAGTTAGACAGTGGAATGAGTTACAGCTTCCACTGACCAGAGGCGACAGCAGAAATAACCACAACTGCAGCCGGACTGTCTCTTTTTTGATGACAGCCATCCCAAACTGTTCATCACACACACTGCCACACACACTCACACACTTTGCCCACATACCTTCTAGCCCGTGGCTGTTTAGACAGCGGGGCGGCAGGTCCAGAATCTTATTACCTAAGAGGAGGGCTGAGCAGCTGGCAGCCTCTTGAATTCATGAAATCTCAATATCTGTTGTTTGTTTAGTCTGTGACACAGGGCAGCACTGACTTAGATATCAGCTGTAGTTGAATATATAACAACACTCTGTGTGAGGGAAACCACAAATACTCTGCTGCTACTGGTAAGTTATGCAGCACAGGTCATATATTTTTACTTACTTCTGTAATGCCAGTGAGTGGCTGCTCATACTTAATTGTTGTTATTGTCACAGTTGTGTTTTTAAAACAAGGTGTATAACACTTTGACAGTAACAGTTGATGAATTTATTTGGAATTAGAGAGGTTTGAATGTAGTACAAGCCATGTGTCTATATTCAATGAAGATACTTTGATTACAATCTGAAAGTGTCCACAGTGCTGGCTGGGTGCAGCTTAAAGAGTAACTGTACCCAGTCTCACATTTCTGCTTTCGCCACCAACTTGTTTTTGTTTTTTAATAACCTGAGCAGCAGGTTTCATCATGGCACCATGGTACCACAGTGAACTGCATGTAGGTACAGCCAGAATTGCAACAGATTATAAGATAAAAATAAGCTGTGTGGCTGGACAATTAAGACACATCTCTGACGGGAAGTTTCGTGATAGTTTCCCCCTAATCACACCCAAAATCAATAATGGGTATGGAGGCTGGGGATGGTCAGAAGGATGCTTTGTTGCACCTGTAATCACAGCCAAGAGTGATGACAATGGGGCAGTGGGTCTATATTTTGTTTCATCACTTCAGCAAAGTGAAAAGGGAAACAGATAAAAGTCAGTCAGAACACAGGGACGTCCCACAGTTTACAGAGAATAACCTTGGTCCCTGTTTACATGGAGGTGTAACTCCATTTTCCTAATGGTCATGTAACAGAGAGTGGTTCACTTCTTTTTGTTTGTGAATACTTCAAAAAGATTAACAAACACTTAGGAAGTAAATAATTTTTCAGAAGCTCAGTGTCAGTCCTCTTTGAGAAACACACCTGCTGACAGGAGACACTTCTAAAACTGTGAAGTGGATTACATAGACACATTTAAAACTTTATTTTTTGAAAATACAGCAACATTAGCTGGTTAATTTGTTAATTGGCTAAACTTAGACAGGAGCTCACCAGCACAGCTACTGAAGAGCAGCTTTGATTGTGTTAAACATCATCAGTGAACAGAAAAACAAACACTGCCTTTCAGAGGGACCATTGTTGTGGTAATCTTTACACAAATGTGACAAATCCATCATGTAACACTTCCTTTTTACTAAGAGGAGCCTCAATAGATCACAAATGTAGTACACAATAGACCAGTTAGCTGCTTCCCCAAGCTACGTACAACTTACAGGAAGACATTTTACAAACTGTCCAGTGTAAAAAAAAAAAACATGAAACACATGTAACTGTAACATCAGAAAAGCATTCATGCATTTAGCACAATTTTGCAAAAGTGTGTTTTTGTCTTCTTAAAATTAAGTTCACTGCAGTAAAAATATTTCTAAAATTCTACAGTTAAGTGACCATTAAAATTAATCTCCATATTTGTCTGATTTTTTTTTGTTTACCACAAAAACATTGAATAAATGTTTTATCAGAAGTGTTGTAGATTCTTCTGGGACATAGAAGAAATTACTAAAGGAAGTAAAAGTGGCAAGGCTAGGTAAAACAAAATCAAAAAACCCAAATATAAATCATTCATTCATTCATCTTTTATGCCTGCTAATCCAATGGGCCATAAGGGTTTACTGGAGACTATCCCAGAGGGGCGGGGTCACAGCGCTACCACACAAAGGCAGACAACCAGCCACGCTCACACTCTCTGTCGATTTAGAGCTGTGGTACCCAACCCTGGTCCTCGAGGTCCTCTGTTTCTCTCTTCCAACACACCTGATTCAAATGATCAGGATCGTTAGCAGGCTTCTGCAGAGCTTGATGATGAGCTGATAATTTGAATCAGGTGTGTTGGAAGAGGGAAACATCTAAAACTTGCAGGATAGGGGCTCTCGAGGACCAGGGTTGGACACCCCTGATTTAGAGTAATCAATTCATCTAACCAACATGTCTTTGAACTGTGGGAGGAACCTGGAACAGGGAGAACATGTAAACTCCACACAGTAAGGTCCGAGCTGAGGTTCGAACCCTGGACCTTCTTGCTGTGAGGCGACAGTGCTAACCACTGCATCACTGTGCCGCCCAAACTAAAAATCTAAATAATACTAAACAAATTTTTTTAAAAATCATCACACAATCACTTCTGGCACAGAACATCACACCTTGATGATTTCTTCTCTGAGTGGGACTGAATGACATTTTCCTTTGGCTGACAGCTGACTAACAACTCTGCAGCTGGCAACAGACAGCGACAACAAAGTAACTTCTTTTTTAAAGATTATATTTTCTCCAAGCAGTGCAAAACATGTTTGTCACACAACTTGGAGAACGGATCTGTGGAAACACTGACGAGGCCAGAAAGCTCTTCATTTTCCCAGGGACTCCTCTCTTTGTTGGCTGATGTCCATGTGTGAAGCATTCAAAATGAGACATCCACCATCTACACCTATTCTCTGCTTTTCTGAAAGCATTTTGTTCCTTTTTAGGGAATAAATCCATTCACTCTTATCAGAACTGCCGATGTAAATTCAGCTTGTTAGGCGCAAAAGGTTCATACTGGTTGAAATACTGCTTGACCCCAATACTCTGAATTTCGGCATGTCAGTTGAGTGCGGTTTTAATTATTTAGTCTGCAATCCTGGCAGAGGTCTCGTTGCTACTTGCCCAGAAACAACACTCAAGAGTATGCAGCTGTAAAATAGGTTTAAACCTCTAATGGCTAATGTGATGGATCTCACAGTCTTCACTTACTGTGCTGCTTGAAAATGAGACAGCACGGCTTTAATTCTGCAGAGCAAAGGGAAAATAATTCTGAAAACAATGGGGCGCATGAAGGCACGTGTGGTGTTTTTAGGAAAGCTGCTCACATTAGCTCATTTCAGAACAAACAGTGAATAACAGACTGCGTGAGTGAGTGATGAGGGTGGACTGAGCCACTGGTTTGCACATTACTGATATGACAAAGGTTCAACTAAACATGATGCTATTTTATTGCCTGCACTTTAAACCACTAAGCAGGTAAAACATCCAGCAAACATGTCATTGTTGTGATATTGATAATGATGTAATGTTTCAATCAGCTTTCAGTCTTAAGAGTGTTCACACCAAAGTGAATTCTTGCCGTGCGTAACTTGCTGCACTGATTTAGGAGATTTTGCCATATGCAAATATTCACCTTCAACAGCCAATAGGAGAACTCCTTCCAGAAAACGTGCCATCTGGAAACCATGACAACTGCTGCTTCCAGCATCAACAATGAACGAGATCCCAAACATGGCTCTATTGTTTCTGGAAGTCCCAGAAGTGGAGACGGTGCTACTTCTTGGTTTTATCAAAATGGTGTCATAAAGCTCTGGGCGGCCACAGATGGCGATGATAAGGTTATTAGGAATCTCAACGACGTTAATCCTTTGCTCAAGTTTAAACTGTTCCTACTTATGCAGATATGAATTTGCGTCATTGCATTCACTTATGTATCCAGAAAGAAATTTGCTTCATGTTCGGTGTGAACAGAGCTTTATAGTTCTTACATCTTTAAACTTCATTGCAAATATATTTCAGTATGTGAGCAGTATACTGTTTATTTATTTCAAACAAATTGCAAGTGTAATAATACAAGAAACAATATTTCAATAAACAAAAGATGTGATGCATATGACTTCCCTCCAGAAAAAAGAAACAATAATTTCTTATATTACTGCATACACATAGTTTTTATCTTCGAAAGGGAGTGGGTGGAAGTATACACTATTGTAGTAGTACAAACTATAGTAGTATTACTACTGTATGACTTACGATTAACCTTTAATATTATGATGTTCTGTATTTCATGAATTTAAGAAAGTGAAAGACTCATGAAATATAACTATGGGACACACATTATTACTTCTTTATCAACAACATTGTTTATTTTGTCCTTGCTGTGCCCACCATCACTGAACAAGGTGCCCTTCAGCAAGCTACATAAATTTTCTAATGGAAAATAAAATATGTGTACGGCAATTATGCCTGAAAACGTCAAATGTGAGTTGATTTGTTGAGTCATAAAACATGAGGCACCTTTGGTATCACTAAAATCAGCAAAATGTAAAAAACAACAAACAATCCAGCTCATTAAATTTATGACTAAAAGCAGTTTTGCATACGAAGAGCTCCCTCTCCTTCCTCACGCTCGACTGACCCAAAAACACTACGCTTCATTCCACACACAAGAGAGATGAATTTTTAAGTAACCTGACACAAAAAAATCCAGGCAGCACTACCTGGGTGCATGGAGGAGAAATAATTTAAATGTGCTAAGTTTGACAGACACCCAGTACATCCAAAGTTGTGCTTGGATAAGTCTGAGATCATTCATTTTGCATTTCATTTCAACTTTATTTCTCCAGGATAACCGACTCTGTAATAATAAGGCTTCCCAGGATGAAGTCCAAGGTACTGGTATGAAAACTAAATGAGACCCAATAAAAGTATCAAAAAGCATGACAGTCTGTTGGTGTGATCCTAATTTAAGTCAAGACCTCAAGTCCTACAAAGCTTGAAGGCCTTGGGAGCCGACTTTAACCAGAAACTTTAACAAGGAATAAAACCAAAAACTACATTAACACACACTGAGTACACTAATAATTAACCTTGAGTTATAACTGATGTCTCCATCATAGTTGGACAACACACTTGTACATGAGGGAGAACATTGAGGGATTAGCTGCTAAAACTAAATACTTTTTAATTGCATGTTTTTCCATTTGTCAACAAATTCAATTAAAAGAATGAAACCAATGACACATTATTCAGTCTTTCAGTACAGTCTCACTTCCCTACCAAGCTGGTGACACAGGCACAGCAGGGAGCCTTAAGCCAATTAGTTTCATACAGAGGTTGGAAATCATTAAACCAGGTCACACATGTACAGTTTGATGCTGAGGAGAAAAAGGTTTTGTTGTTTCCTGGCAGAAAAAGAGTAGATGCTATAGAACTGAACAATTGTTGATTTAAAAAAGAAAAGGGAAAAAGAGCATCTGCTCTGTAGTGGAGTAACACATATTTCATGTCAGCAGGATGGTGCATGTGGCATTACCTAAAAATAAACTACAGGTACAATGGTTGAATTAATTGGGGTTTTTTTTTATTGTCTTATGTCTCAAGAAAACAATAAAGCTTGATGGATCAGAGGATTGAATTATATCAGTCTTTGACTAAACAGGACATGATTGTAAATTTATTATGAGTTTGGTGTTTGCTCTGAATTTGTTTAGTTGTAAGAAGAACACAGAATATTAGCAGCCATATCACCCATTAACGGGAATATGTCTCTGACTTTGTACATGTACAGCAGACATTTCATCTGTGTAGTTAGTTAGTTAGTTAGTTAGTTAGTTAGGTAGTTAGGGGTATAGAAGAGAACCTATACTTTGGTAAAGATGTTGTATGTGCTGTGTCATTGGTTTGTGGACTCAGCAGATCAGCATTCACATCACTATATTGGTAACTTGGAGCCAGAAATGACCATATTTGGGTATAAAGGGAGGAGTGAGGAGGTGGCTCTAACTCTTGAACCTGAGGACACCGCTCAGTGTGTATGAGACTTGAGTTCAGAGCTTGTCTCATTGGATACCAGACCCATCAATCAAACTAACCACGCCTCTTTTTGAAGACTTATCTACTTAATGGTTATTTTTTTAAGAAGAGTTGACTTCTGGCACCAGATTGACTTACAAATGTATTGAATGAGTGTTGAAATCAATTAGAGTCAGAGTTTTTATCCCAGAGTATTGCACTTTTCACTTCAGTACTGGCCTCAATTGTGGGACCCGGTTGCTTAATCCAATACTTTATACAGACTATGGTTGGCACTGAGATTTGTTGTTTCTTAACAAAGTAATTTAAATAATAACTAGCTCTACTGAGGATCCCATTACTGTTCAGAGTAATGATTCAGTTTGTGTTACCACCTCTGCCTTTACTGCAGCTCTGTGCAAATATTTATAGGTCAGTTCTTTTATGTAAATATTTATTTGCTCTTTTAAGACAAAATCGTGTGGCTTCTTCAAATTCATTTGACTTTAATAAAAATAAATTAAAGCAAAAATATAATCCATTCATAAAAACTAACTGGAGACATCCAGAGGACACAAATATAAACATTTGTTAAGAATACCAGGTTTGTTGTTGAGGAACTTAACAGTTAGTGATGACTTTAGAAAGCACATGAACAAATAAGGATTAACTATCAACTTCTACCATTCACCTCATCACAATCCACAGTCTACTACAATGAAACTCACATTTGCCCTTGGAAATGTACTTTTAATTCAAATCCCCACATCTACTGACTTAAAACAAACAAACAAACAAATTTCAGTGATAATATTGTAATTGCAAATCAATGTCCAGATGTTTTTTTGGTTTTTTTTTTTTTTTTTTTTTTTAACCCAATGTATAATTTAAACATTCTTTATCAGGTTAAAGCCCCAAGAGCACGCTGCCAATTTTATCTGTGTGCACCATCCTAAACAAAATTGAATTAAAAATATGCAGCATTTGAAGGAAACGCTGTAGAAAAATGAAAAGAAAAAGCAGCTGATAAGGAAAAAGAAGCAAAAGGTTTTGAATAAACTTGTCTGCAAGCAAAGGCCTATCCCAAATCCTCAGTGCGTACAGTGAATGGGCCCAGCCTGAATAGGAAAAGCTAAAGCAAGCATATCTTAATCTGCATAGATGCCATGTAACTTTACCCAGGCTGAATGAAGCCCACAGTGGGCGCTGTCTGCTCTGAAGTGTGGTGATGTGAGGCATAGAGATTGAATGCAAAAGATAGAGATAATAAGTAACTGTGAACTCTGGCTGTCTGTAGGGAGGTGTTATAACATCTAACTTCTGACTTTGAGACTTTCAAGGATAATAAATGCAGGGGATAATGAAGTAACCACTGTAGCTGAATTATGTGCAAAAACGCTGACAGACTTGAAGAGAACTAATTCAAACATACTATTTAAATCTTTCCCTTTTTAGTAAATCTTCTTTATATCATTAAGAGATTAGCAATAAAACAATCAAATAGACCTTTTCCACTACCATGGATTCCCCCATTGATCTACATGTAGTTCCAGTTACTTTAAGTTTCCAGAACATAAGATGTAAGGTTACTGTCTCATTGTTATCTTCTCTCTTTGTGTTTTGTCAGAAATGTCACCTCTCTTCATTCCCTCAGTTTCAAAACCACATTAATATAATAGATCAGGGGATGTATGAACTTGAAGCGGTCAGCTTTTGCTGGCATTAGCGAGCTTTGCAGAAATTGTCTCTCTCCATCTTCACAGTTTAATCTTACAAAAGCAATCATATTAAAACACAAATGATAGTGCTCCTCCTTCAGAGGGTGATGAGCTCTTCTCAATGGCAGCTTTATGTGTCAACACTGCAGCAAATAAACATAGCGAGGAGTAGAAAACAACCGAGCTCCTGCTGTGACAATGCCATTTGAGAGACAGAATGACTGCAGGTAAACAGTATATTAATAAGGTAATATTATGCACGGGAGATTTCCACAGCAGTGATAATTCAGGCTTGGGCCTCCGTGAGTGAACGATTCCAACAGGGAAACTGCTCTGACAGAGGCCCGCACCACAAAATTCAATCACTAGATTGCTTTTAATGAATGAAGGATTGTTTAATGGGTCAACCATGACAGGGAGTGAGCAGTCTGTCATCACAGCTGGTTTGCTAAGTGACAGCTAACAAATCCAGTTAGCTGAGCCTTAAACACAAGAGCGCAAACCCCCACTAAGGCATAACCTCATCTTCTATACCTGCTTCTCCACACTTGGGTTGCAGGGGTCTGCTGGAGCCTAGCCCAGCTGTCATCGGGCAGGAGGTGGGGTGCACCCTGGACAGGTTGCCAGCCTATCACAGGGCTAACATATAGACAGACAACCATCCACAGTCCCACTCACACCTACGGTCAATTTTAGTTTGATCAGTTTTTTTTCTTTGGACTGTGGGAGAGCCGGAGTACCCGGAGAAAACCCACGTATGCACAGGGAGGACATGCAAACTCCACACAGAAAGCCCTGAGCCAAGATTCGAACCCTGAAACTTCTTGCTGTGAGGCACAAGTGCTAACCACTGCACCACCATGCCGCCCCGCTAAGGCATAATACATCTACTAATCCTACACAGGGGCGTAGCACCAAATTCTGGGCCCTGTACACTCTCAGTGTCAGTGGGCCCCTAAACATGCCAGTGCACGAGTGCGTGAGCAAAAACATTTTTTTTTTAATTTAAAAAAGGGGGATTTATTTAAAATAAAAAGGCATAAATAGGGTTTTAAGTTACAATCAGATTATATTGATGAATGGTTCTTTCATCCACCACCTGAATTGATGCATTTGGCCTACCTGTGCTCAAATACCTAAAACACTAGGGTACATCTGGAACAAAACATTCCCCCCTCCACACACATACACACCACCACCACCACTCTCCGCTGCGACTATAAATAGTATCATTTGTCTATAAAATTGTTAGAAGTACACCTCTGCATAGCATTGTATCCTTATCAACATTACATTTCTGGGTAAACTCTGTTTCCATAATGTTGCTAGCAGAGGCACAGACAAACATAATGAATGGAGACAAAAACATAACCTCCATGGTGGAAAAAGTATCATGGACATGACACTGAATCTGCACCACTTCTGAAGGTAAGTTTGAGAAGTTTTTTTTGTTATGAATGTTGCAAACAAACTAACAGACAAACTAACTAATGCCTGCAAAAACATAGTCTCCTCGGCAGAGGTGATCAGGTCACCTCATCTGATGGCGGCTGTATAAAATAGTTAATTCTTTCTTATTCAACATAACAGTTAAACTAACAATTTTTTTTCATTGCCAAGTAGTCACATTTTCTCAGTTATTCTTAGTCTATAAATTACACATCTGAGTTTCCAATTTGCAAGTTGACATCTTTGGGAGTCTGTGTCTGCGTGAGAAGTTTACAATGATTTAACAAGCAGCAACACGTTGAACAAGCCAGTCACAGCAAAGATTTGTCACGTTCTTTAAAAACAATTGAAAAAATAGTTAAATTTGTGTAAATTTATGCAATGACAGCAGTACAGCAAAAGTGCAAAACTGAGTCCCAGCTTTCACACTTCACTGTGAGCACCATCACCAGTGTGAAAAATGCATATTCACAAACATTACTGTTTGCATTATTACTAGACTGTACAATTACTAAACAAAAAAAAGAAATTTGTTACACTAATATTTTTACAGATAGCGTACTATTGTCAGGCAAGCTGTTGTGATTTTTTATCTTTGTTACATTCATACAATTAACCTTCGAGACACTAAGAAGGTTCCAAGATTAAAAACAGTTAGAAAAATCACAAAATAATGAAAACTATGCAACAAGGAAGTATCTTCTATCACAGCTGTATGCAAATTTTTATGCTTTTGCCAGAGTTAACCACATGTAAATAAATCACACTGTAGAAAGTATGTAAATGCTTCCTGCCCTGAGAGCTTAAAAAGTCTGAGCTGTATGGCAAAGCAGTTTTTCTCCTCCAGCTTTTACAAGCTCCGCTCATTCCTTATAGAACAGCATCTAAACTTGGCTGTGATCACGACCTGTTTCATAATTCTAACTTTACCAAAGCTGGTGTCTTTGAATAAAGTTGTTTGCAAGAACTTATTGTGGAGAAATTAGTTAAAACTCAGTGCAACAGATGAATTCATCTTACCAATGATGTTAGAGGAACGCCAGCCAAATCTTCTGAAAGCCAAAAGGTCTCAAAATAGCCAGTGAATTTTTGAATAGCAGCCGTTATGCCCAGTGGGTAAAAATACCAATTTTCTTCCTAAATTATTATGTAGATGAGGTGATCTGATAGGAAACTGGTGGCGAGGCATGAATTGAGCTGCTGGAAGTATGCTAGAGGTGAGACGTGGGTGTTTGGAAAATGGGAATTTAAACGTGGTGGCCTTGGGACCAGAAGGTTGCGGACTGGTTTAATGACTATATCCTTGTCATGGTTCACACTGCACACTCAGGGACTTCTTCTTCTGAGAGAGGTTAGAGCTTGGTGGGCACTGGATTTACAATGTGGGATATAAAATCCCAGATGATTCAGCTTCTAAGTTTAGGTTAGTCTGGTTTTTAAGGGGATTGTGTAAAACAACAGGTAATAGGCTGTAAGTAGAGATAATGGGAAGCTGTTCTGTATCTGATTGTTGGCACTTAAGGCACAGTAATTGAACTGAAGTGAATATACAGTGTGGAGTCGTCTCAAGTAGCTTCAAAGCTTTAAAGAGGTGAGTCAAACACTTGACATCAAAAGCTCTGCTTTCAACTAACACACATGACACTGACATTGAAAAGGCGCATTAAGTGAAAGCTGTACATTATTATCACTGTTTAAGTAGCTCTATTTGAATGTTAGGTATTTGTAAGGAGGTTAGTGTGAAGTGTGTTTCCATCCACCTGTTGTGTGTTTGAACTTGGCTGAAGTGGAGAGGCTTGTGTGTTAAAAAGAAAAAAAGAAAATATTGCAAAGTGCAGCCGGACGAATTAAACATGATGTTTTTGAAGCATATGATTGAAACTTAGAGTGAAGCTTCAATCCTGTTGGAGAGAAACATTTTCACTCAGAGAAAACATGAGACCTGTGCAGTCCAATGAAGCAGCCAACATTTCTGCACAGTTTTTGTTCACTTGAAGATATGCTGTTGTGCCCTCTTGGCAACTGACTGGAGAAAGAGTACCAACTGTCAATCTGTGTTTGTCTCCTAATGTTTACCTGGAAGATGGAAATGCACATCATAGCCCATTTCATTTTGCAAAATTTTAAAAATTCCTTTTAAAATTTAACTACATTTGCAATGTTTTTATTCATTAATGAGCAGAAAAGCACTTTGTTGTTTTTGCTGGAGGCTTTGAGTTGCAAATTAGAAATGATAAGATTATTTTTTTACATTACAATCACACAGCTCCACAGCAGCATACACTCCAGTATACCAATGCTGAATAAAATGATATTTAGTTCTATCATATAGTACTGAATTTGTACTTTTTTAAATACAGATAATCTCAGTCAATCAATGAAAATGTATCACCTGTAATTTTATATTTGTGGGTGGAACATTTTTTTATGGGTACTTGAACTTTTATAGTCTGTTAGCATGGGTATCTCTCTGATGTGTAATGACAAACTCAAGACCACATTTCAACAATTTCTTCCTTTTAATGACATTTAATGTGGACACACCCAACTTAAAAACTCTGACTTCTCAGTATCTTATGTTGCAGAACAATGTGACAGTCCTCGACCTCGGTCAGCAGTCTTTCACGTCCTGGAGGTTTCATTCTACCAATGTGTTTATTGATTATTGTGGGTGGGGAAGACCCTATTCTTTGGGCCACCTGTCCAATGGACAGTCCACCCTCCAGCAGACCCAGGGCTCAATGTTGGTCGTTGGTGGTTCTCTTAGAGCCATGCTGAAACATTTGTTCAGCATGGCTTTATGTAGCGAATGAGAACCACACCCAAAAACTCACTGGATTGGCAGTAAACACAATAAACACAATGTTCATGCTATAATTGCAATGCATGTGCAGTGAGGTGTGACCCAGGGTTAAAAAAAACACCCATATTTCACTTGTTTTGCTCATTACTTCTCAGTTAGGAGCAGCAAACACACAGAAAACTCAAAACAAGAGCTGGAGTGTTATAACAAGTGTTAAGTTTTCACTGATGCTGAGTGTAAATACAGAGAGGAAGCCATCCGAGGCACCAGTCATGCATCACGTAACTGCAGCGGTTTCACTGCAGCCGAGAGGCTTTTGTTACTGTTGGTCTCTTCCTCTTTCCTCATGTTTGTATGTAAAGTGTGACTAACAAAAAATACAAATTCTGAAAGGAAACCTTAAGGGCAGTACTGAAATAAATATTCAATTAGTTGACAGAAGAGAAACTAGCACCTGTTTTGAGAACTGATTAATGAGTGAGTATCATTGCAGGTAAGAAAAACAACATCGTTAGCTGGTGGTCCCACTTATCCTCCACCCTGCTCTAAGTACATTTCACACTTTGTCATTTTGTGTTTATCCTGCAAAGTTGAAAGTTTCCTCGCTATAACAGGGCTGCATCCACAAATTAGGGCTGTAATTGGATTATTAGCTTACATTTGTTAGGGCACAGAGAGGCGGAGAGGGGCATGCAGTGCATTGTAGTCTTTGGTCCTTTGTGGAAGGTGGCAGGTGGTGAACAACAGCTGGCTTCCCATGCTGCTCTGCTCCGGTCAGAACTGTCCTGATCCAAAACTCCCAGCTGCCCCGTCAGTCTGTTTGACCACTGGCCTTCCCTACCAACCTACCTCCCTACTTACCTGCCTATCACTGGCTTCACAGTCGAATAACAGCTGAAAACAGTATCACTAACAGTACGACTTCATTACCAGCCGTTCTTTCTATTGTTAAAATATCAATGTCTTGATTGGGTGAGCCAATAGATTTAAGTCCCTGGTCTCAAATCACATCTCCAACTGGACATGTCTCCAAAGGCAAACAAAATACCACCAGAATTAAAAAGGCTAAGGTCACAGGAATTGTTGTAATGCCTCTATTCAGTCGAGCTTTTCAGACCTCATTAAAGTGCTTTCTGTTGACATGCTTAGTTGATATTCCACACATCACAGAGCAGCCCAATGAGGCCGGGAATGAGTGCGCGAGAGCCTGAATGGATTGATCAGTTGCTCATTACACAGATAGCCGTGGTGTCTGCGGCTGTAGGTAATGTTTTTGATGAGGGGGCACTTTGGTCTGTGGCAGTCCTTAGCGTCTTCTGCACCACAGGTAGTATCATATGGAGACATCCCTCAAAGGCATCCTCCAAGGCTCAGTAAAAATGCATCTAATTCCCACCTTATTACTGCCACACAGTGCATCACTAAGCATCTGAGTCCAGGTCTGCCAGGGATGTGCATCCAGTATCACCTCAACTGCCTGACTGACCTCCTCTACTGTGGATGCCTGTGAAAATATCCTCCCACTTTACAGTCCCCAGTTGATGCTATGACATGCCCATCTGCTGTGGTGTAGCACTGAGGAGCTGGGCAGCAGTAATTCTGAACTGAAAACACTCTAAACTTTTAAATGTCATTTGAATTCAAGGTAATTTATCTATTCAACCGTTCATCACAGGCTTGTCTCAAGGACAAAACATGGACTTTGAGATTGTTTCATAAAAATCTGTTGTTGACATCGGCCTGTTTTCTATACTTGCTTATTCTATCGAGTTGCGGGGGGGCGGGGCCTATCCCAGCTGGCAAAGGGCAAGAGGGGGAGTACACCATGGACAGATTGTCACTCAACTGCAGGGGCAACACACAGAGACAAACAGCCATCCACACTGATATTCACACATACAGCCAATTTAGAGTCATCAGTCAAACTAACAAGTATGTCTTAGAGGTGCGGGAGGAAGCCGGAGAACCTGGAGAAACAACACATAGGCCAAGGGAGAACATGCAAACTCCACAGAGCCAAGATTCAAACCCACAACCTCCTTCTAGGAGGTGATGGGGCCCTGTACCAATATGGCCATCCACCTTGATGCAAAGGTTCACCAGTGTGGTAATGCAGTGGACAAAATGTCAAAAAGTCTTTGAACATGTTTTATTGTATTGAGTGGTAGAAATAAAGAAGAAGACCTGACACATCCTTTGTGTTAAGATTTATTTTTGCAAAGTAGCTGTTTACTAGAGGTCAGTCACTACATACTGTACAATCCAGGGTCTGCCCCATTTGCACTCATGTTGTACCGAGGGAGAAGAGAGTCGACCATCTTTGTAATCTTAGAATCACATTGATTTATGTCGATAATAAACACAAGTCTATAATAATCTGGTGAGGAGGACAAGCATCTTTTTTTCCCCAGGTGGGAGAGCTCCAAACCTCCCCCCCCACCACACACACACACACAGACACACAGTCTTCACCTGTGTTTAGGAGACAGTGAACAGATCAAGACTGTTTGTGGACTTTAACGTGATGGAAACATATTGTGACTCAGTTCACTTGATAGACATCTGGTCATACAGCACAACTGATGAGTTACACCTTGTCGAGTCTGACTTGGTCCAGGGCTAATTAGACTAAATCCAAAATGCTGGCAACCTGGACTGGTTAAAACAGACAAGGAGCATATACTGGCAGCAGTGTTACCAGTAACATGTGGCCGCAGTCAAAAGAAGTAGCAGCAACACATATGTAATTTATTCCTTCTGTTTACATTTTACACCGTCTATCTTAAAAAAAAAAAAAAAAAACTTTCTCCTTTGTTTGAAATATGTCCTCAGTCCACAGTAGAAGACAAAAGTATTTCTATTTGTTTTCAACAGTAACCGTATAGGAGAGGTGAACAGGTGGTCAGTATACAACAACACAACAGCAGATGTTCATAAGACTTACTCTGGTTTTCTACTCAGAAATGACGGAAATTAATGTGTAAACAATTTCAAAAAATACCTTCCTTACCTCCACACTGACAAACAAACCCAAGACTTGTACCAATTAGACCAGGACATTATTGGATCAGACTATATTTTGAATCAGACCAGAAAGGTCAGAGCTTGGAAACTAGAAACTGAGTTCACCTACAAAGCAAACATTAAGAGTCATACAGCTAAAAAGCAGCATAACACCTTTTAGTAAAATAAACAGATCGGTTCTCAAGACTGTATTCAAGCTTTAAAAACCTCAGCGGATTTTAAAAAGACATCTCTGTTCACGGCAACATTATTCATTTCTAAAAACATGACTTTACCCTTGGCAATGAGGATGACATAGATCAGGGCAAGTCCTTGTGTTGCACTGATATGCTGCTTTGGGACTCAATTGATATTCATCCTTTGCTTCATTCACTCCACTAAAAGATAATACCTGTTGGGTCATAGTCCAACTCTTTATCAAATGAGCTGTTTGTCACATTTAAAGCTTCAGCAATTAAGTTCAAGTTGATGTTGGCCCCCATGTTTTTGTCACTGTAAGACACTTTGATATTTAACATACTATTTATGAATGCTAAACTGCATTTAGTTGTTCACATCCAGAATTAAACTCTGAAACTGAACTGAGACTTTATCAACAGAGGTTACTTAGGTCAGTAGCTGACTTTTTGAGGTCGTGTTTACTGAAATTGTTTTAATTCTCTAGAGATTCAGAGAAGGTCAGTGTATTTTACCTTGTTTGTGCATCTCTCTCTTTGGCTGCCTCATTTTTTTGAAAAAGTGTATTTACGTGTCGTTTATTGCTGCATGTATCCTGTTGATTTCATGTCATGTCAGATGTGGTTTGCAGCTCTTTTCATCCAGTTCACTGGCTGTTTGAGCCAACTTTACTTGCAGTGCTACAAAAGAATCAACACCTTTCAATACTGAAGCAAAATAAATCAGAACCAATTTATTTTTATTCATTGTTGCTATAGTGCTGTTAACAAGATGCCAAGGTCAAACAACTGCTTTCATCCGTGATTACATAAAGTCCAGCACAGTTTATATAAATAACAAAATGAAGACCCTGATGAGATGAATACTGGTTTTCATCCTCCATTTCAGCACAAGATGATACACTAGTTAACCAGGATCAGTAACCAAGCTCAGAAATGAAGGTAAAAAAAAAAAAGCAATATTCCTGGTGGTCACTAAACACTGGCTCCAAAAAAACTCCAGTTGACTTCAATTAAAAAAAAATCATCCTTTTCAATCATGAAATATTTAGTCAATAGATTTTTTCAACAAATACATATAAATGTACTCCATTTACCATTTACAAGCCAGTCGTGTTTCCAATGAGACTGGACCTGAACTCTAGTCTCATACACTTTGGGCAGTGTCCTCGGGTTCAAGGGTCCGGCCCAGCACCTCACTCCTCCCTTAATATCCAAATGTGGTCACTTTTGGCTCTAAACAACCAACATGGTGATGTTCAAATGCCGACCTCCTGGGTTGAAAATGCAAGTCCGCAAAATAATTGGTGATGCCTTGTTAGCTTCGTCCATTCTATACACAGTCTATGGACATAACAATGCCCAGTTTTGGTCCTCTGACTACAGCAAAGAAAGAAAGAAAGAAAGAAAGAAAGAAAATCTTTGTCATTGTTTGCATGCTTTACACAGTACATACACACACACACACACCCTACATACAGGGCCCCCTAAACAGTTCACACACATCCATGCATATCCATATAGTGACCCTGTAACATGCGTGGACAGTGCCTAGGGTGAGCACGCTGCCATTTGTCAGTGCACCCAGAGTAGTTGGGGGGTTGCTGTCTTTTTCAGGTGCCCTGGAGGTGGACTGGCTCCTCTCCACTCACCAGTCCCCACTCTGTTTTTCCACCAGGGCTGGGACTCGAACTGGCGACCCTCCAGTTCCCAATAACCCACTGAACCACTGCTGCTTCTGAAGTCCTTTCATTTCTGCTTTACAACTCCTACTGGCCATAGGTAAGTTAGGCTTACTGCCAAGGTGTATGTATTTGTCCATTTCAGCACTGAGCTGAGGACAGCGACACAAAAGTCACACAGGTAGGCTGCTACTGAATCGTCCTCAGAAAACCACTGAAACGCAGATGAAGGGGAGCATGTTTTTTTTTTTTGTCTTTTTCTTATTTTACTGGCCCATCTATTTTTCTGGAGACCCACCCACAATCAAAATCCTGTCGCCGCTAGTGACTGTAACTACTGCAAAGTTTCATACCCGCTACAGTGTTTAAAAAAAGTGTCTCAATCACAATAATGAAGAAAGAATACACTCAAAACTTCTTAATAAACCCTCCAAGTTGTCTTCTGTGTGCATCCGGAGCCGCAGTGTGGTCAGTTGGGTGTCCGTGTACTTCAATTGCACCGTTCATCGATTATAGAAGGTCGCTTCACTAACGAGCGAAGGTCAGCCCCTCTCTTCATCCATCACTGTCTTCCTCACCATTCTTTCTTCCTCTGAGTTTCCATTCCTCTGCGCTCCCCTCCCTTTGTCTGGCATGCAGCAGAATGTGACGCGAGAGGAGGGCATGTCAATGTTATCAGCATGCAACAGACGACAGCTTTGAGGGAGACCGTGACTTTCAGCTGCTGCCCCAGTGGCTAATTACCCACACTCCTCATCGGGTGGACCCCCGCTTCCCACTTTGCAAAACAAACCACTAAGCTATGGGGCGGCCATTTTTGCATGTTGGAGCTGACGTGTGTCTTGACTTTTTTTTGGTGACACTTTTAATGTTGTACATTACTAATGCTGAGAAGCTCATTAGCAATGGTTCACAGAAGACTTCCTCCCCCCATTTAGACCACAGGCCAAAAGCCCACTTGCATTTCTTATGTGAAAACAAAGTTACCATCTGTGTTTTGAGTTTTCTGTGAACTCCAAAACTTTGGCACTGCTTGTGGTTCCTATTACTTGACCAGTGCTGCATTTGTGAGGTCAGTAACAATCCCAGAAAGTGAAAAAATAGCAAAATATTTACTAAAAATGTTTTTTTTTTATTGATTTTTAAACAATATGACGAAAAGAAACAAAACATTACTAATGAAAATCACTCTCTGTTAGGCTCTTAAAATCAATACTTCATGTAGATATTAAAATAATTTGCCGATTAAGTCAGTATTGGTTGATTTTGTAAAAAAAATGTGAATATTCCCTGGATTCTTACCCTCTGATTGCAAACGGATGGTCTTTGGGATTTGATCTGCTGATTTGTTGATTCAAGCTGTAATACAAAAATAATAAATCCCCTACAAGAGTGTGAAATTAATGGACATATGAAAATAAATTTAAAAAGTGCCAGTGGTAAAATCTGATACAATAAAACACGGTAAACTGATTTGTTTTGTTTGAACAACTCCGCTTTAACTATTTAAGCTTTGAGATCAATAATTTCATCAATGTTGGCAAAGAAATGTGTAGATACACAATTTTCTTGAAGTTTTACCAAAACCCAATGAATTTATGTAAACATAGAAGAAGAATTAAATGAGTGAACCCACAGAGTCCATCTTTATTTTTCTTTTCTTTTTTTAACCAAGAAGGAAATAAGTTAAGATATTTACCGACCCAGAGCACAAACTAATATAACTGCAGGGAGTTGCTGATCAATACCAATAACTCTCACTTCACAAGGTGTGATTTCACTTTCTGACCCAAAGAACTTTTTCCTAAACAAAAGAAACCCTCTCTCTTCCTGTCTGGAATATTACACTGATGTTTTATAATTGGTGTCTGTTACAGGAACAGCAGCATAAACAGACAGTGAGTCGGACATTTTGTCAATGATGAGACTTCTCGTTGGAAAAAGAAGCTAATTACAAGCGTAGATCACTTAATATCCCTTTGGTGTAGTGTACTTAGCGTCCCCTTTTAAATTAAAACACTAACACATGCACATAAAAATTAATAACCTAATAAAACTGAGATTTCAAGGACATTTAATTTTAGGGAACAACCTTTAACATTGATCACACCGCTCATTTAGCAGCGACTTCACACTGACCTAGACACGTATTTGATCCCTCTATTCAGTTAGCTGTCAACAAATCAGATCTATTCACAGCGTGAAGCTCTATGAGTCGATAAACAGATACACATAAAGACCAATCAAAAGCCACATCTCAGCTTCCTACAGATATCTCTGTGGTCTTTTGAGGCAGTTACTCTGTAAAATGGAACAAAGAACCTGGATTGCAATTGCACTTTAATCAATATGGTGAGTGACGGTGAAATGAGCTTGCTCTAGAATTAATGCAGCTGTAAAGTTTTATTTCATAGTAAGTGTTTAAACTAACAAGCAGTTATTTTTTGACTCCAATTAGCAAACAGTTTTCTGAAGAGAAACCATGGTTGTTAATGGTCTGTGTGTGGCGTCAACACAGAGCTTACATGCAGTCAAAATTTAAATGGTGGCGTTAAGTGAGATGTCTGCGTAGAGAGTCCCAACTGTCTTTATGTGGGAGACTGTTGTTGTTTTTTCTTCTTACACAGGTAGATGCAGGAATTACACTCACTTAGGTTGATTGTCATCTCAGTAGCATCTGCAGGCGCTGCAGCTGTGTTGTGTGGGCATTTACAGTTGCTGTACTGCAATTTACACCACTTTAGGTAAATTTTAATTGAATGCATTTTCCACGGGAGCTCTTTCTTTATGTCTCACATCGAATTGATCGTGTAACCATATGATTTATCTCTGTTGTATTCTCTGCAGAGCAAGAGTGGGTGATATAAATATGATCTTCTTTTGTGGCATAATGTTACATCATGATCTCATTAAACACTGAGCGGGTGACCCACAAACAGAGGCTACAGTTCCCTGTGCAGCGGGCATGGGTTTGAATCCAGCCCAAGTCCATTTGGAAGTGCATAAACCTGCAATATTCACGATGGCCACTAGATGCTGGCTCCAACTGCCTTCATATCAGAAATGGTCATTTTCCATCAGTAAATACTCAGTCAGTACATTTTTTCCACACATCGTTCTGATGTCATTCTGCATCTGCTGAACTCAGTTCTTCTTAACAGTGATCTGGTGGTTCATCGGAAAATAATTAATTATTTAGAAACTGAAACTCAAATCTCATACACATTGGGCAGCATCCTCACATTCAACAGTGAGACCCGCCTCCTCACTCATGTCTTTATATCCAAATATGGTCACTTCTGGCTGCAAACAACCAACATGGCGACATTCAAATGCTCCTGGCTTCAAAATGTCCACAATCCCAAATTTACTTCATCTCTCTGACCATATGTTCAACTTACCTCACTTTATCTAGTCGTAGTTCATCAGCTGACAAAATTGGATCAATTTTGAATGATTTTCCTGGTTAATGTATGACTGGTCCTCACACTGCTGCAACATAATAAAGTCAGCTTTACTCCACTTTGTGTTCCTCCTCCAGGCCAGGGTGCTGTATTATCCAGCTGCTGTGACAGTCCTCAAAAACAATGAGCTGACATTCACCCTCCCTATGAACCAGTGATTGGCTACTAATTGTTCCAAATATATAAGGTTTTCAGTTGAAAAAAATAAAATAAACTCCAAAAAATGATGATGATGATTATTATTATTATTATTATTATTATTATTATTATTATTATTATTATTAATAATAATAATAATAATAATAATAATAATAATAATAATAATAATAATAAATAATAAATAATAATAATGTCACCATCAATTACCCAACACTGAAAGAAGGTTTAGAACAAACTGGACAACTCTTCTTGAATTTTTTATTTTTTTTTATACCAGTAAA
>OOFC01047397.1:1527-16904 GCA_900323345.1 Pseudochromis fuscus
ATGTATTCAATCAAAAATTAGATTACCGTATTTTCCGGAATATAAGCTGCTACTTTTTTCCGACGCTTTGAACTTAAACACCGGTGTTTCTCATGTATCGGCGGCACGAAGCTCGTTGGCTTTTTACAAGCTAGCAAGCTCCGTGCCACTGATACATTTAGCCTCGTCACATCAGACCTGGTCAGAGTGGATGACATGAAACTGTTCGAATAAATTCAGTAGTGGCTTATAGACAGGTGTGCTCAATAGTCCTGAAAATACGGTACTTGCATTTTAAAAACATCAGTGGAAATGTTTGTTAGCTCCAAACTTTATTCGCACATTAAACATAAACAACACACACAAAACCACAGCATCCCTGGTATAAATACGCTTGCAAGAGTAGTTGGTTTAAAAAATTAATGTCTATAAAAATGTTTTTACCTCATGAATGAATCTTTTGTGATATGACAGCGTATTGTGAGGTCAAAGCATTTCACAAAAACAAAAAAAAAACCTCATGCACAAACATGCCTGTTGGATGAAACACCTCCTCCTGTCCACATCGACGTGTCCTTGAGAAAGACTCTGAACTCTAAGGTGCTCCCGATGTAAGCTAGCTCCTTGCATGGTCGCTCTGTTAAAAAGCACTGTATTCAATAGAGGATGGTTTATTCTGACAGAAAATACAGATTGTCCAGTTTCCTGCCTCTGAGTGGGACAGACCTCATGTCTTTACTCGGTGTGTTAAAGGAGTATATGTTATTTCTTATGAAATTTAAATTTGGAAGAAAAAGTCAACACAACATTTAAAACTTTCCTTATTGTTTAAAGTGTGAAAGGCTGTTTGCTGAGTCTTCGTCATCCTCAGGCTGAACTGTTTCGTTGCCGAGACTCGATTTAAACCCAAACTCCAACTCCATCCCCAGGTGGTGCGTGCCTCCTCACACACCTTTGAGGGCATCCCTGATGTGTGGGCCAAGATGGAGTCTTACCGCGACGCTATGTTGGCCACTGGTGAACTGCAGGGCCGGCGGAGGGCCCAGCAGAAGGTTTGGATGTGGAGTCTGATCCAGGAGAGCGTCCTCTGCCATTTTCAGAATCACCCCAGTGTCAGAGAGGCTCTACCCCACCTCGAGGAGAGGGTCACCAAAGGAGCCATCTCTCCAGGCCTGGCTGCTGACCTGCTTCTCAAAGCCTTCTCATCATCATCGTCATCTTCCTCATAATCACTGGGACTGCAGTCTTTGAGAAGCATGGATGCCTTATGGCTGATCCAGGCCATTCAGTGCCAAAGGAAAGCAGGACCCGTAACCTTGATTCTGTGGTTTGCACAAAAAGACTCTGCCGTGCTGTTTTGTTTTTTTTTGTTGTTGTTTTTAATTCAAACAACCTGAGGTGGAAGTCGCCCCTCTGCAGAAACTTTGGTGTCTGAAATCTTTAATCCAGATCACAGGAGGAGGAGACTGCTGATGGTTGTCACGTCTCATCCTCGGCTTCAGCTTCGTTTCTCTGTGAGAGATGAAGTACTGCACTATTACTGGCAATCTACTACATACTGGGACTTTGTTCTGGGATGAAAACACTACAGACTCTCATGAACAGTTTGAATGAAATTAGTAAAGAAGGACTGTAAAGGTCATGTTGTTATAGTTAAAGAATAATTTGTACAAAAACCTTCACCTTTCCAAACAGGGACACTAAACGGTGACTTGTTCATGTCATAAATATTCATGAATGCTGTAGTGGAAGTATGAACTGTGATAAGTCATTTTCACTGGCACGCTCTGCCACCTTCCTCGTGATCAATACAACACACTATGTTTCACCCCAAAAAGTGTTAATGGAAGGATCAGGCTCAGGAAAATGGGATTTGTTATAATCACATGCTTCTGTTGTTGAACATTGCCCTGATAGGTTTGGGGTTTTTTTCTTGGAAAAGCAACAGGATTTTACAAGTGTTTCTAATTCACTGTTTTGTTATTGGGTGAATCATATTTAAAAATGATGTAAATCTAAAACAGATGAGTGAATAACATTAAATCTGTCAGTGCAGTTGGCCGAGCTTTTCTTTCTTTTGTGTTTGCTCTCGATATGAAAAAGAGCAGGAGTGATTAATGTTACCTCTACGAATATTAGTCCGGAGATCTGTCAGAGATTTAATGAAATTTCTTTTTTGCTCTCTGGAGCCAGAAATGTCAGCGCCAGGTATCGTCTGAATGAGTCAGCCGCACAGTTACTTCTAATTCAGGCAAAAACACACTTTAATATTTTTTAGAATTAACTTCATAATGCACTGCACTCCTGGACACCACCAGAGATCTGAAGACAAAGAGAAGTCACACACTAATAACTCGGGTGCAGCTACTTCATTATTTAAAGAGACAGGCAGCCTTATTCAGACCACAGCAGTAGACTCTGGTGTCTGAGACTGATGCTTGTGAAACCCACACAAAGAGTATTTACCAATTAACAATACAATCAATTACAGACATGGTCCAAGCTACAGGTGCAGCTGTTATTTTTACTCCTGGTTAATCTGTTGGTTATTTTTAAATAAATAAATATCCAACAGAAGGAAGCAGCAAACCCTCATACACAAGAATTAATCATTTTTTTAATTGAATATCAAAACAGATACAGTTTCTGTGCATTAGCTCATCAGATCATCAGTTCAGCCTCTGGCACTTTATCTGTTTATAACTTTACTGTTCTTCCTTTGCACATATAGCAACTGTCAAAAGTGTTGATTCAATTCTATGGTAGTTTTCCAGTGCTGTTTTCTGATGAAGATTAATGGGGAAAAAAAACTAAAAAACTTTTAACAAATATAAATCAACGTGGTTAAAGGCCTCTTTAAAGGGTTTCTGATGGCCGATGGCTGATAATCATAATTAAAATAAACAGTAATAAACCCTGTGATGAAGTCAATGCTGCTGAAGAGATAAGTTGTTTTTTTTGTTGTTGTTGGTGTAACCATGCACCCATGTACATCTGAGCTAAATTTGACATTTAGGCCTTAGAAGGGAGTTTTTTAAATAATGTCTGAGCACAAAAAAATGTATATTTATATTTTTTCATTTCATTTAAAAGCCTAGAAGCTGTATTTTGAAGAAATCTAAGAGAAAATAAGCAAAAAAAAACCCTTTCTGTAGGTCAATGGCAGACAGTATGACAGTAATAAGTAGATTGGATTAGAAGATACAGTGTGTACCCTCTGTAGTTTGTTCCCTCTTTAACCACTAGAGGTCTCCCAAATACCACTCAGCGCTGAATTCATTATCCTAATGACTGGGCCCTCAGTGCCAACTGCCCTCCCCCTCCTAACGCCCCCGCCTCCTGCCCTCCATCCATTCTTCATTGAGGTTGCCCAGGGTGCCAGGTCACTCAGAGGTGAGGACATCAACAGCTGCCACTCTCCTGGAGCACAGGCTGTAATGCAGTCCCAGTCTGCTGTACCAAAACCCTCCTCAGCTTGTCTCAACCCTCACTGAAAAGCAGAGAGGAGCACTGCTCAGTACAGTACAGAGCAGGAGGGTTGAGTGTGTGACTGTACAGCTTTCAACCTCAACCCACTCTTTGAAAAATACCTTGTAATTTCAAGGAAAAGAGACCGAGTGAATTCAACACTTCATCTGCGCCTGTCCCTCGCTGGTCTTGCTTTGGAAATAGTGAGTCTGAGCCCCCGACCCTCTGGACGGGCTCCCAGGTCGCTGCTCGTTTGCTCCCGTCTGCGTACGAGAGGAAGAATGCCCCTTGAATGCAGATGGATTCATTAGGTCTGAGTAACACCCTTCTCCTCCATCATGCTGACACAAACACATACACACTGTAACTGCTCTGGCTTTGCAGAAGGGAACAGCGAGTTCTGCAGCTCTGGATGCTCTCCACACACACACACACACACACACACACACACACACACACACACACACACACACACACGCATGCATACACATGTACACACAGTTGTCTCCAGTGTAAACAAAACCATGCGGTTTCACTAAGGAAGATTAACTCAAATGCTGCCGGATCGTGTTCGGCCATCTTAGCCTAAACACAAGGCCCGTCCACATGTGTTTAGCATTTTGCCTGATCTCCTGAATGTAAGCAGAGGACAGAGACTGGCTCTTTGATGAGGTTTTTTCATGTTTAATGGAGGGGCTTACGTTGACAGCCTCTCTTTGTGTCAGCAGTCTGAGGTCCAAAGCTCTCCTGGTTTAGGACAAAACTAAACGGTGCCCTCATACTGTTGTAATTGGCGTCTAGAAAACTCAGCTTTTCCCCTACAAAACCTCAAAGTCTAGAACGAGAGCTGAAAAATGAGGCTGCGACAAGATGCCAGTAAACAAAGCAGGCGTATCATAACATGGACAGTCAAGTGTGTTCTGCTTCTTGTTGGTTGGTTGTAGTTTGGTTGTTTTCGGAGCGTGAGGAAAGCCTGACACTGGATGTCAGAGTGGCTCTGCCATCAAGCTGATTTGGGGGCTCTGTATGTGTGTGTATGTGTGTGTAGTGTGACAACCAGTCATGGGCCGCTGATCCACAAAGCCTCAGCCATCCCTGCTATGTTTGCTCTGCTCCTCACACACATGCACATGCACATAGCATCACACTCTCTCAGCCTCCTCCTCCTCCTCCTCCTCCTCCTCTAACACACATGAACACCCATCCAGCTCCCACCTACACGTCTTGTACATACATACAAGCCATCCATCCCCTGTCATGCACCCACACAGACGGCCTGCCTTGTTGCCCACCCAGCCGCTCCTCCTCGGCTGGCTGCACTGCTGCTGTCCCTCTGTAGTGACAGATGAGTGTGCGAGAAGCATTTCCTCCAGGCCGGGGACTCGCTTTCAAGACGGCCACAAAACGATACGAGGAGCCACACACTAATGGGGTTGGAGAGGCTGCAGCGAAGCCCTGAGTGCGTGTGTGTGTGCACGCTTGTAGATATAGCACCCCACTCATTATGCTGCTCTGATGGGTCACTGTGCAGCCTCTTTATAAGAAGACCCTTATGGCGACATGTCTTATTATATCAACTGCTGAGATGGATGTTAATACTAGACTGCGCTGTGCATGCTGCGTGCTCTCTAGCCTGTAGAGTGATGAGATGTGGTTTGTATTCAAAGTGCATCTCATTGCATGGGCTAATTCTATTTAACCTGGTGAAGTCTGCTTGGCGGTACGGTCAGAATGCCCCGGGGAGGCCGGTATGTACCTCTGCTTTATTACGCACCTGAGGAGGCTCGCTCTCCCACACATGCACACTCCACTGTTTGCTATGTGTAATTTACTGGGCAGCCTGTGGGCTAGGCCTTCATCTGCAGGAAGGCGCGAATAGAGCCTTGGCGCCAGTAATTGGACTTTAGAACTGATTGGGGAACTTGATTGACCCCCGGTAATGGATTTGAGTGAATAATTATTTGTAGTTATGGTTGGAAGATGATATCAGGGAGAGAGAGAGACCAATCCCACCAGTGTGACTCACCCCTGCCGCCAGAGCAGAACGCTGCCAGCACTCAATTAATGAAATCCAGCTGCTCAGACTCCCCACGTGTAGTGGCTGATCAAAAAAACACACAGGGGTCTGGTCAGAAAAAGGGTTATCTTCATCCAACCTTTCCCTTTCGCACCACTGGCAGCCCGTGGCCCATCACAATAGTGATTATAAAATCTTCCCCACTCCAGGTACAAGACATTAAGGTTGATAATGTCTCCATTATTTTTTAACTGCCTGTGGCACTGCTCAGCACAGCCTACGGCAGCCATGTTAATGAGACCTCTCAAGATGGCAGGCAGCGCCTCCTCAGGACACAAAATGCAATCACTCTTAATCCAGCACTTTAATTGCTGGCCAAGCCTGCCTAAGTGAATTCAGCTGTTCCATCTCTGCAGGCGAGTGGCAGCACCTCAAGAACGCTCCAATATCATACTCCCAAAGATAAACTGGGCTTCAAAACAAATGGGGAGAGATGCAGGGTGGTCTGTCTTGTTAAAACTGTGCCTTATTTTTCTTGTTCGAGGGCGTCCGAGGGCAACTGAGAAGTGAGATTTCCTCCCGTCTTCCCTCACTTCTTTTATGCATACTGCTTTGCTCTCTGCAGAGGCTCAGCGAGGTGATACGCAGGAAGAACAGCCGCCACCTTCCTTACCTTCCTCTCTTTCATCTTCCTCTCTTTGCTCCTTGATTGACCCACTTGCTCCCACATCATTATCCTCACTGTTCTCCTCACCACAGTAAATTTTTCTTTACTCCCTCCTTTTACCTCTCACTCTCCTGCCTTCATGCTTCTGTGAGTCCTCCTGTCATATGTCCCTGTCCTCCTCCTCCTCCTCCTCCTCTCTTCCTCTGTGTGACCCCTCATTGCCCTCTTGCCAGTCTCTATTATTTCTGGCTGCCCAGTGGCCTGGTCAGGCTGGTGCTCCGGGGCTCCAGGCAGCCCGTGTTATGACAGGTAACACTGGGCCACACACTCTCTCTGGTAACACGTGGAGGTCAGCCTGTCATACCTGTCCACGGCTCCACCGTTCACATGTGCGCACACACACACAAATGCTATGATTCACGGTGTATGGATAACTGCCAGACAGCCCTGGCTGTAACCTTAGATTCAGCGAAAGTGAGCGATGAGGCCCAGTGCAGCAGAAATACACCTTTCCCCACTCTGCTCCTTTGTGCTCCCAAAACAATGTCTTTTTTCCCTCCTAAAGGTCTTACATGACTTGCTGCGTTTACAGCCTTGGCAACCAGTAGGAACACTGTCGTTGTTTGTGTTCAGCACAGAGGAGGAGGATTTAACTGGATAGTGGCTGTTAACTACTGCTAGACTCTCCCCTCTCTCCTGGCATGGCCTGCTCCCCGTGTTAATGACCACTCACAGTTGCTGCCCTGAGGGGGCTGCAGGACAGAGTCAGCCAACATCAGACCAACGCTGCACCTCCAACACCATCTGCTCCCACAGCACAAAATATGTTCTGCTTGTTATTTGTCTTCTGCATCCATTGTTATTGGCTCGTAAGAAGAGACGCCAAGTTGCAATTTGTTTCATTCATAACAGTTTTTAATAGGATGGGACTGATTCAGCAAAGGCTCCAAGCATGTTCCCCAAATGCAGTTCCTGCTTGTGATGTCTCATTTCTACCCAGCTGCCCTCTATCAGCCAGCGAACGGCCAAGTTTTGTAAGGTTCAGGGCCCGTAATGAGAACAGTCATCCTCTACCCAACTGAACAAGCTCTGTCCACCCTGGACAAGATGGTAGCGCCCCGGCAGTCGATCAGCGGTTGTTGTTACCGTGGCATGTTTCTGGCTAACTGTCTGATCCAGGGCAGCGCTTCACACTACCAGGCCTGTAAGGGCCAAGGGGGCGGCATGGGTTTGTCACGCCAGGTTGACATTTCAGGGAGCTTTGCCAGGACACCGCAGCACATTTCGTCCTCCTGGACAAGTGGCATGGGAGCGGACGTGTCAAGTCAGGCAGATGGGCAGGCATCAGTGCCAACCACACTGGACTGCACCGGACCACTGGCTGGCAACTGGCGGCCAGCTCCACAGACATGGTGCTTCCTGGCACACAGAGGCAGAGCAGGTGTCTCCCTCTAGCAGAAGGTTCTGGTACAGCCTGGGACAGGTTTGGACTTTTTGTGTGAGACAAGGAAAAAAAAAAAACAATCCTTTTATTTATTACTGTAGTTGAAGGCTGCCAAGACTGAAATTAAATAATAGAAGTCCAGGACCACCAATACTGAAAGTAAATAGAAAAATACATTTCCCTAAAAAAAAAAGTCTAAAAATATCTCAGCTGAAGATGTGACAGGTGATTCACAGAGGAGCACGACTCATATCAGTATAGCACTACAACAGTATACATACAGCAAATTGGTCACACATACTCAGCACATATTTTCTTACAATATTTTGGCTGCACAGCTCTCAGCAGGTTTTTGGATAGATAACATTTCTTTAAAAAATCCTGCCATTATTGGTTATAAATAGGAATCTTAAGATGAGATAATGAGCAGGTTTTTTTCACCTTTATTAAAACAATCTTAAATTTTCTAATATGTGGCAACTCTGGTCAGAAAGCAGCACAGCAGAAGGATATCCTGACTGGTGAATGTAAGGTGTCATATCTCTAACTCACTGGCTTTGATCACACATTCTGACAGACGTTATGACAGAAATAAAAATCTCCACAAAACAGCCACTTTCCATTCAATTTTAAGCAGAAACTTGTTTTACTTTTAAGTCTGGGCTGCAGTTTGTCTGCAAAACTTTAACATGAAGTCTGTTTAATACTTAACTTCAGTAGCACCGCTGCAGTCTTATGCTGACAAGCAAATTAATTTTTACATTTATTTTTTAAGTCATCTGACTTTCAGATATTTAATAATGAAAATAAGATTCCAAATGTTTATTTTTCATCATACATTATGCACATCATGAACACCATCAACATAATTAATATTGGCAGCTCTGACATTTGTAGCAAATGTCTGATGTAATCATCCTTAAAGCTAATGTACAGAATACATTTGTCAGTTCAGGGGCAGTGGGAAATGTAAGCCAAACAAAACACAAGCAAAGCTCTTTTAGATCGGACTCAAAGATGATTTGTGAGTATATGTACGTACATATTTGGATGTGTGCATACTACTCGTGCAATTTCATTATCTGTGCTAGCATGCACCTGTGTGTGTGCAAGAGTAAGTCTGTGCTGTGCTGCACATCTCAGCCGGGCCTGCTTGGAGGGAGGGCCATTAATCTTAGCTAAATCAAATAAATCAAGTGCACTTTAGAAAAGAGCTGTCAGTGTAATTGTTGTGATAGCCATTCCCCTGCTACTCCAGGGGGAGCTCTATTGAAAATTGTGCCAGGGAATGCACACTCGCCGCCATCCAAAAAATGCAAGGGCTCTGAGAAAAGATATAGCCGAGGGTGCCCTCTGAATGAAGACATCTGAAGCTGCCCAGTAGCCCGACGCTGCTGAGTGTGATGAGATTGTAGTTTGCAGCCGTGCTTCCACCACACAGTCGGCCATAGTGGGATGCTCAGACAAGGCCGCTGCAGTCTGCAAGGCCCGCATTGTTAGGTTTGATCTTCCCCAATGTTAAATGTGACCAAAACACCCCTAACGCTCTGCTCCGCGGCCGGCACGGCTGTAAAATGATTTAGCTGAGGAGAAAGCCGTCGTGGAGATAAAACATCAAACGTAATCTTCCGCACCGTCCTGTGTGTCTGCGCAGAAAGAGCACAGTTTGGTATTTTCATTTTAAAAGAATGCTAAACCCTTTCAAGGAAACCATATTGGTGGTTGCAGGGATGAGACAGAGGAGATAATGGGGATGGAAAGAGCAGCATGTGAAAAGGCTGCGCTGCCCTTGGCTTCCCTCTCAACCAATGAGGGTTAAATGACTATCTGGGCACCTTGGCAACCATTTCTGTGCCTCTTCTTCTTCTTCCTCCTCTAATTCGGCTGTGAACTGGCTAAACAGGCTGCATTCATCAGTCAAACATGCCTTTGCCTCTCAGTCAAAAGAAACAGATCTGCTATTAAGATGTGTTTGATCTCCCTGGAACAACTTATGATTTTTTTTTTTACCTTTTCTGTTGTTTACTTTATAACAAATATCCTCTCACGCTCGGTATTTTTCTCCTTTATGTTTCTCAAGGTTCCAGCAGATGGTGCCAGACAATGTGTGCTTGTGTACAGAAGTGAGTGTTTGCGTTGTCGATGTCTTTCAGTGCTCGTCTTTGTGCAGGAACGTTCTCGAGAGGTGAGGAGAGCCACTGTCACTCACCTTCCCATTAGGTATCACAATAACCAGCAGAGTGGAGCGGGACAAAAGGGTTCTCCTTTAAAAGCCTGCACTGTGTTTATTCAGCACAATCTGTTCGCAAGCGCAACAAAAGGAAGGGTTAAGGTAATAGGAGACCCACAGTGTTCTTATTTGTGAAGTTAGAAATACTTAACTGCAGCTTGAATCATTTTGAAAGGGGGGGAAAAAAAAAATACACAATCGATTTTGCTGAGGACACGATCAGCCTCCATCCCTAAGAAAACCTCGCAATACTCCAGAGTATCAGAGTGCACGGAGCAGAAAAAGGTTAGAAAATGTGAAAAAAAAAAAAAAGATGAAACGACATGGATGGATGCAAACTCTGTTAATTTGTTTGACCCACTCTCTCCTCAAATGAGAATGGATGGAGGGATTCCCGGTGTCCTGATTGGAAGATGGATGAGTGTGCGGCTATGGCTTTAATTGATTGAAGACAGGAATTCAGTTAGGGATAATTGAATCATGGAAATCATTAAAAGCTCAAGTGCACGAGATAATTAGGAGAGCTAACCAGGTTGTAATCAACCCTCGTCTTCAGGATACGGAGTAAAAAGAAGCTTCTTATCCTGCCAGGTTTAAGTTTCTGTGACAGTTGGTGTAAAACATCAAACCTTTCTGTTCACATGAAGGCACTTTGAAGCTGCTTTTTTTTTTTTTTTTTTTGGTGTGACTCGGACCATATTTATTAATAAATGACTGCTCTGTTTTAATATTTCCGTTTACTTTTTGGCTAATTGGTCTCCAGGCCAGTTTTCTGCTGCAGATTCCCAGGGTCAGCCGGGGGTCAGCGTTCTACTTCATTACTCCATCCAGGGAAATGAGGAGCCTGATTAGTTTGGGCTCGACCTTGGGCTATTCTGTTAAGCTCTCTCTACCTAAATCTCTTCATTTTAGATCTCAGCAGACCCTGAATCACTGTAATCATTGCGGTAAGATACGATAACAACAACAAAAAAAACATCTAAAGTGTTTTAAAAAGAGCATCTAGTTGTATTTGAGCAGGGAGATTTTTCTTGTAAGCTGCTGAGATTTGGTGGGCGATCGCTGTAGGTTCAGTGTCACAGGAGATGTGAAGTGCAGTGCCGACTGTTACCCATAGAAACTAAGTAACCTATGGCTGGTGACTGTCATAGACTGCCATGGTAACAGCAGAGCCTAACAACAGGGGAGTTAGCTGACTTGTTTCCTATCTATTTCAAAGACATGATCATACTTAAATGGAGCTGCTCTCCTTCTGCCCATTACCATCCTCCTCCTCCTCCTCCTCCCCATCCTCTCTTCTATAATGTGTTTGTCATCCAGTTGGAGTGGCCAAGCATTAGCTTTACATTTGAGGCAGCAGCCAGCAGGGGGGTATGATCTGTCCCCCCGCCCCCCGCTGATTCAGGCCGCCCTAAGTCTGGATGTGCCAGGCACAGAGACTTGTGGGTAATCCCTCCCCCTCCTCCTCCACCTCCTCCACCCCCTGCAGTGCTTCCTGAATCAGACTGCTGCTGACCCCCGCCGAGTGATGCCTCACCCTAGAGGATGGGGAACGGGCGCAACGGGGGAGCGGGCAGGCAGTGATGCTCTGCCCCTGGGCCGGGCACCAAACATGCATGTAAATACACGTCGCACCATGTGTGTCCAACAGAGTGGTGAGTAAGTGACACACTGCTGCTGCTGCTGCTGCTCCCAGGTGTATCTCAGGTGTGGGTTGTCTATTTCTTGCTTTTTTTTTTTATTGTTGTTGCACAGATGTGAACATGACATCTTTCTTATCTGGCACACTGTGTTTTTCAGCAGCCAGCGCAAACTTGTACAACTTCTACACACTATTAAAGGCCTGAATAAACATGCAATTTCATATTCACCAGTTCATTTCTGTGCCTAATTTTTTCAAAGATGAATAGATTTACAAATCAACAAGCGGCCTCGGCGGAGCCTCATTGCGCTCAGTTTTCGCCCTGGCTGCCAAATCGATTCCAGAGGTCATTTTCCTTCCTTCATTTTCTCTTTCCTGTGCAGCAGTGGTCCTGCTCTGCAGCCCGTACTGAAGGCTGTCTATGGCTGGACTTTGTGTGTTTATTTTCTCTGTTGGAGTCAAAAAAAAAAAAAAAAAGGAGATCTGTCTCCACTTAGCAAAGCCTCAGCTCCTTCACAGGCTTATAACCTCGGTGGCGGTTGGGCGGTGAGGAGGGGGCAGTTAGAGGCATTGATGCTGCGTGAGGCATGCATGGAGTTTACTGCGAAATGAAAGGAGCGGAGAGAACGGCGAGGTAAACGGCAGAAGGGAAAAACTAAGACTGAGGTAGATGCAGTGAGCAAAACAGAGAGGAAAAGAGAGACAGAGAGAGAGAGGCCAGGCAGCTGGGAGCTCCCACAGACACGCACTTCTGTCTAAGCAGCTTTCCTCTCAGGGCAGGGTCGCGGCGGGTCACGGCGGGATTACACTTTTGGCAAACAAGAGGGAGCTCCTCTCTCACAAAGCCGTGCACGACTCCCCCATGACTCTCAGCAGCTGTAATAAAGCCAAGGCAGCCTGAACCTACAAACAAAAAGCTAACACGCTATCGATCGACAGCGGCCAACTTTCACGAGGTGGTGTCGAAAGGTCGACATTGTGCAGACAGCTCGGGCTGGGGTGAAGGGCTATTATTGGGATGAGGGAAAACTCTGGCGTTTGGTCTTATCACAGAAATTCCTCACTTAGTTGGCAATTTCACCAAACTGTCAGCACCAGGAATGGAGTTATTGTTATTCAGCAAATGAATAAAAACAGCCCCCGTGTACAGTGTGATATTCCAATCGCAAAATCCAAATGAGGTTTTTCTATCCTTTCAATCAATAGCCATCCCCTGCAGTGCCTCCATGTCTCTTTACTTCCTAATCAACACTTCCACTCATAGGGAGGTCAGCTGAGCAGGCGCACAGTGCCCCGAGCGCTGCTTTGAACTTAATTAAGCAGCTTTAAACACAGCCGAAAAGATTCATTAATACACAGGCAAGATGAGCAGCTAGATGAGAACATGGCCCCTCAACAGAAGAGATTCAGCTTCGGATGGCTGTTGAACCCACATGGGTCAACATCGAGGGCGCGGTGATGGAGGTCCCGCAAGGACTGCCAAATCCTTTAGATTTGATAAAGGTTCCACTAAAACTCTCTGTTTTTTTTCCTTCCTCTTGCTGTTAAAACCTCCCTCTAACTTCTATAAAGCCTGCGAGTGAGTGTGTATGTGCAGATGTAAACAGTGAAACTCTGCGAGCACAAACATGTGAGGGTGAAAGGAAAGGTAAAGATGGAGGTGTGCATGTGCCTGGAAGGCTGCAGTGTGCCACCGGGGTGCTGTGAGGCAGGGCCTGTTAAAGGAGAGCTCCAGACCAAGGTGTTCTATAGCTCGGGGGCTAACGGTGATAAATGAGTCCCTTAATGTCGGCAAACACTTTATCTCTGCTTCATCTGTTTTCATTAGGCAAGGCCAACCTTTGGCTGGGCGAGAACGTGCTGTAACTTTCATTACTACAACACAAAAAGGAGAGGCAGAGAGACCTCCCATCGGTCTAATAAAAACACCAGCTAGACATCATGACAGATCCTATTCCTTATTATTATGACGGCCACCGTTATAAATTAGAGGATGCCACGTCCCTCACAGATGATCAGCGCCGTTCTTTACCTGGTGTCACCGTCTCACTGCTGAATGATACCTGCTCTGTTATAGGTCTAAAACACACTTTTGATCTTCCCCACTTCTTCCTTTCTCATCATTTCTCTCTGACAGGATTATTAAAGAGGCACCAGGGCTTTGCTTTAGCTTATTAGATGGTGATGGAGAAAACAAGCTCACCACATGGCCCATTTAGTAAGGTGCTCCAGCGCTTTCCATCAAACCACATGGGTTTCATTAGCAAATTGCTATTTTGCCACATAGAAATGTAAGTGTTAAAATTTGACTTCATCAGTCCTGAAGAAAATCTTCACATTTACAGCAGGAAGTTGATAAAGACGGATATTTAGAGTCTATAATCCGGTTTTAATGTTAATGACTTTCACTAGTACATCTTAATACTGTATGAGCTTATTATTATTATTAGTGCGTGAAGGAATTATTCAAAAGGTATATTTGAAAGCGTCAAATTTGTTTTTAATTATTTGCTTAAATTAGCATTATAACAATAATGACCATTTGACGCCATTCAAAATTAATTTACCCTTTTTGTTGTTTTTGTTTTGGCTCGTCAATCCAAGGTCGTCCTCCAACCTTTTTTTCAGTGATTTCCACCAAATCTTTATCAGTATGAGAATCCCTCTAAAAGTCTCTCAAACAAAAAAACAAAATAAATATTAATAATACTGACCATGTGCCAGTTAAAGAGGCCCATGAGCACACAGCAAATACATGCAAAATGACATCCAATGATAAACTATTTTTCGATTCATCAGAGCTTATTGTGAAAACCAAAACCAAAAAGTACGTTTATTTTTAAATATGGACCTTGAGTTAAAATTATTTTGTGAAAAGTTTGTTCACAAACTTCACAAAGTGTTTTTTTTTCTGCTTTGGAAAATCCTTCAATATCACCTTATTATAATGAAACACTGCTTCTGAATGATTCATAATATGTGACACAAATTACAGTTAGGTTGAGTTTGTTGGAGGTAATGATTATTCTCATTAGTTTTATATCAATGAAATGTCACATAATAGAGAAAATGCCTATTTATGAAAGCTTCTTTTTACTTAGTTACACAGGAAGTAGCTCAGTCTATGAATTAAATAACCACTTAAAAGAAATGAAAGTCGTAGTTTTGGAAAATTGAAAGTAGAGTGAAGGAGAGATCGATGTCTGAAGTGGTTAAAAAAATATATAAAAACACACAATCCAACAATAAACAGAGAAAAGACAAGTGACGTAATATCTGATGTAAGCTTTACTTTCAAATCCTGTTACATTTAGATCTGGCAAGTTGAACATAAAATAATGCCAAACAAAGAAAACAAATACAAAACCAAAAAAGTACAAATGATCTATTTACCAGTTATCGTCACAACCCTGTACAGCCTTAACAATGGAGTAATAAAAAAAAAAGCTTTGTACAGCACATACCAATCTTTACCGAGTGCCAAAAAGTTAAGATAGTTGAGCCTTTTCTAATCATAAAATACAGCCAAACTTAAAGCTAACTGATTGTAGACAGTGCAGCGTGATGCTAACTAAACGCAACCCAGGGAGTTAGTTTTAAACACAATGAAGTGCTAAAGAACTAGAGGAGGACAATGTCATGCATACTCTGAAGTGCTGTAAAGGTAGTCGAGCTTTAAAAAAATAAAAAAAAAAGGTCACTGTGCTGCTTACAGTTGGGCGAAATAAACAGAATAAGTGCTTAAGAATACTGGGATTCAAAAGGATAGAGCCCTGTTGCCTTTTTAAACATTACACTCAAACTAAAGGGGGATAAAGAAGTGCAGCCATTCATGATTACGCTGTATTAAAAGGCAGACATTTTTAAAAAGGTGTCAAGAGTGGACACATTCTTTTATTTTTTTTTTATCTCTTTATCTTTTTTTCTATT
>OOFC01047398.1:1133-30058 GCA_900323345.1 Pseudochromis fuscus
TTGCACTCCAGTCCACACACACACACACACACACACACACCGTGAGCTGCATATGGAAAAACACATTATTGAGGCGCAGAGTTTATAAGAAAATGTCTAATGGAGGACATTTCAGGTAAACAAGTTACCAGAAACTGCATCAGTTTGGGGATGAAGGATCTCTAACATGTATTTTTATTAGGGCTGTCAAAGTGAATGCATTAACACAGATTAATCCATCATCATGATTAATCTGATTAATAACTTTAACTTTAATGAATCCACCTGCAACACAGAATGACTCTGAACGTTTCTGCATTTCAGGCAGTTTGTCCAAGTGGAGTTGCCGTCACACCTGCACCAACAGGAAGTTAATCCTGTGGTGACAGGAAGCAGAACCAACCAATAAAAATGGAGGATGCTAAACAGCACGTTGGTTCCCTCTGTAGGAAATCTGAGCACAAAAAATCAAGACAGAATAGTGACTGACTCTCTGCAGGAAGAAGTTTTCTTTTCACTGAAGCCCTTTCAGATTAAAATACCACATTAACGCGAAGCATACATTAGCACATACTGCTAGCACTTCAGCTAACGCATCACCTAGCTTGCGACAAACGACCCTCATGCAAAATGAAATGACAAGTAAAATAGATTAAAAAGTAATTATATTTAATCATGATTAATCTAAATGAATCCACAGGAATCCAGTGATTAATCTGATTAAAAATTGTAATCATTAGACAGCACTAATTTTTATAATAACAATGTCTCATATGCTGGTGTTAAAACAAGGTGACATGCACATGAACCTTCCCTCATGTCTACAGAGCTTTACACACTTTCAGGTGATTGTTGAACCGTTCTGACAGAGTGCAGCATCTTTACGGTTTTGTTTTGCCCTCACTGCTCTCAGAGTGGGGTTTTTAGTTATTTATTTAAAAACTTCAAAAAAATCCACTCTATTTCTGTACTGCGCTCTACTTCAGTTATGGCTGCCAGCCTAATCAGGTGTGACCCCAGCTACCCCTTTAAAATATTGAATTTTAAACCCTTGCGGTTTCAAAAAATAGCCGTTAAATGACTAGATCTCAAATGAAGGACGTGGAGATAAGAAAGTGATTAAAAACAGTCTGATGGGCCTGATGAGAAGCTCAATCATCCAGCAACAACACAACAGACTCAGGTGATAAATCCACTGAAACTGCAAACCTCTGTCAACAAGAGCTGCACAACTAAGCAATCTTGATATAGTCATGGATGTTACAAATGTCTTCAAAACAGAAAATATATCAGTGCACCGTGAGATTCGTAGGACACTCACTGACATGGACACAGTCACAATACACTGGTGTCAATGTAACAAAACCTCTGAGGATGTGCTGCACAAAAAGTCTGAAGATAAAGATACAAATGAAATGAGACAGAAGCACGGAGTAGCAACTTTTTAATATGAATGGGAAGAGTTGTACCTTGATGCCCAGACCCAAAGCAGAAGGCACAACATTTAAAATTCGAGCCCAAGTGGATTGACATATTTCCTCGTCTTCATTACATCAATTCAACAGTAGCAGCACAGATGAATGTGTAAAATATAGGCCAGGAAATGTTACCTTATCTGACTGCAGAAAACTTTATATACAATTATTCTGGTCGAGTTGCTTGTGCGCTCACAATTATACATTCTTGGACTGTTTCCAGAGGAACTTAGAAGTGGTGTGTTTGGCCTGCAAATGGCTGACAGTCACGATGTTTTTCATTTTATGCTGCTGAAAGTCTGTCTTTTGGAAAAAATACCTTTCCTGCTACTTGGCAATGGAAAAACAGAGAGAGTAGACACTGTTTTTTGGAAATATGGAAGCAGTGTATATATATTTTTGACAGGAAGTAATTTGTAATATGAGATACAAAGGAGCACAGAGAGAAAAGGTTTATGTTATGTGGTTGTGTGTGGATATTTTCTTCCTGTGTGCAGTGAAAATGATGATGGCATATGGTGATTATAATGGAGCTGAGACCAAAAAGGAGCAAAAAGAGAGTGAATATTGAACCTAGATTCATGTGGTTGTGAGGAACTCCAACAGAATGTAATGTTATATGGATGTTTACATTTGTAATGTTTTGTAAACAATTTTATCATCTCATCATCATAATCATCATTTTGTTTACATTGTGCTTACACTGCCCTCCAGTGGCCAGAAAGTTCAGTGATTGTAGATTTAAAGCAGCTTTCAGAGATTTTAAACATCAGAGTGCGAGGGTGCGAATTGCGTCTGAATTGTTAAACTGTTTAATAGGGTTGGGTAACGAAATTCAGTTCCAAGTAGGAACCGAATTAAATTTAGTGAGTACTGGGTACCCATAAAAAAATATATAATTTTGGAAATCGGTTCCTAGATGCGCTCATTTTACACAACGGCTGCAAACGGACTTTAGATATCTGCCAGGACCTGTCTGTTACGTATCTAACACATCACGTGACGCCGCATGGCAACAGGAAGTGGACCGGGGGAAAGCAGCGAACGTGGAAAATGCAACACGTGTGGGAAATTAATAAGCTGCAAGACAGGTTGCACTTCCAATCCTGTTTTCCTGGCTTCCTGTTTTTTTGTTTTGGGAATCGAAATCGTTAGGAACCAGAATCGATGAGCAGAGCTGAAATGGGAATCGGATTCATGAAAATCCTAACGATACCCATCCCTACTGTTTAATTCTTGAAAACATAAATATTTCAGTTGTGCTCTCAACCTGCAGTTTGTACCAGTTCTGCAGGTTTTCGGTGAAAAACATCATGTGACGGTGGTTTCACTGATGAACCATGATGTGATGATTTAATATGGACTGAAGTAGATTACACAAATAAAGGTTCTTCCAGTTTCAGAGTTGGAAGCAACAGAATGATCTTGAAGGGATCTTTATAAGAGATCTGTTTTTTCTCAGAGGTCCCTTTATCTCTGGAAGGGAGACTCATCAATGCTCAGTCTGTTGAGGACTGGTGAAGCTGGTGCACAACATAAGGGCTTGATCCTTCTTGCAATCAAAGAGAGAAATGAGGAGAGAGGTCTGTGGGAGATATTGAGCATTTTCATATTGGGATGACAGTATCAGTGCAATGTGATCTATAGGCTAAATCGACTTTTTTCCCCTTAATCCACTGTAAATGTATATTACCATATTTTCCAGACTATTGAGAGCACCTGTCTATAAGCCGCTATTGAATTTATTCGAACAGTTTCATGTGGTCCACTCTGACCGGGTCTGATGTGACGACGCTAAATGTATCGGCAGCACGGAGCTTGCTAGCTTGTAAAAAGCTAACGAGAACACCGGTGTTAAAAGCAGGGTTCAAAGCGTCTGAAAAAAGTAGCGGCTTATAGTCCGGAAAATACGGCAAATAGTTTTAGCAACACACAAAGATCTTATTTTAAGCTACATTTCGGTCACCGCCGCTCACCGGGTCATGTCCTGTATTTTTGGCTTTAATCCAGCAGATGCAGGACACAACAACCTCAAACTGTCACCAAATACCATAGGAGAGGCACTAAATTGGTACAATGGATGAACAGGCAAAGCCGACCAGTTAGGCTGCACCTTTATTGTCAACTCTTAACAACATCGTGTCCCTTGGCAAAACAGAGAGATGCTCCCAACAATCCACACTTTAAGGAGAAGGCGTAATAGTAAATGATTTCTGTATTTATCCGTTGTCATGGTGGCTGCTCTCGAGCTAAATTGCTGCTGCCCCCTTCTCTTCCTCTGAGTAGCCTCCGGGGCACAGTAAATTTTTACAGGGAAGAGGTACAATCATTTCACTCAGAGCTTTCTGCAAGTGGGATCACTCCACTCCTCCATTGTTCCTTCTGCGAGAACAATCACTCTCTGTTCCCACGTCTGTGTGTTTAGTGTGTTAGTCGTTATAATAATGGACTGTACAGCATCCATAACATATCAAGTAACATACCACATTTTAGGGATGACTTTAACCCCTAGAAACTCTTGCTGCTTTTTATAAATACAGCCTGCACACAATGTCAGCAGCTGTTTTTTGTTTTTTTTTAATAACACATTGAATATAAAGGGAGGACTAAAATCTGTGGAAGACTCTAATCAACCACCAGAGACTGGAAAATTATATTCTTAAAGTACTAACATGATTAGATGGGCATGTAATTATTCTATTTGTGTGATATCAAAGCTCTTAATCGCACAGTACAAGCCACTGGCAAGTGATTTATGTAGCATCACAGCAGGGTAGTAACAGGTCATCCTCCAGGACTGAGGCATTAAAGTGTAACTGACTTGGTGTGCAGGGAGACCAACACAGAGTGCAGATGTATAATTCACATCCTATTGCTGCTCCTCTTCGCAGTGTTCTTGTATTTGTTGCCCCAGAGGACGAGGTTCACTTTGTAGCTTCGGATCTACACTGTCACCTCGAACCCACAGGTCGTTTCACTGCTGGGTTCCCAAGACTGCAACCATACATTATCCAAACTTCCAGTAAGTCGGCCATAACTATCTAGTTCTTCATATATAAGTGACAAGATGAGCTAAAGGTGTCCTATCCTGGTCCTCGAGGGCCGCTATCCTGCAGGTTTTAGATGTGTCCCTCTTCCAACACCTGATTCAAATGACCAGCTCATCATCCAGCTCTGCAGAAGTGTGATAATGATCCTGATCATTTGAATCAGGTGTTGGAAGAGGGACACATCTAAAACATGCAGGATAGCGGCCCTCGAGGACCAGGATTGCAGACCCCTGAGCTAGGTTCTTCTTTAAAATGTCAAATCTGCTATAATCCGTATGATTCTTTTCCACGACATGGTACCTACTCGACTCGGTTTGGTTTGGTTTTCCATTAGGAAGAAGTACTGAGAACCTGGTACCACCTGCTCTGTTTATTTATATACAATCACAGTGACATATGCTACTGAACCAGTAGTCAAGACCGTAGTAACCAAGACCAAGACCAATCGAGACTAGAGAGTATCGAGACCAAGACAAGACCAAGACACTTGCAGGTCGAGACCAAGACGTTTGGAGGTTGAGACTGAGACAGGACCAAGACATGGGGGCATGTCACTCCAGGTGTCACAAAGACCACATGACACCGGGAAGGCAGTTCTCACTTAACACAGTAGTGCTGGCCTGGTCTTCACCGGTCTTGATCAAAAATCCCCGAGTCCGTCTGGTCAAGACCGAGTAACCGAGACAAGACCGAGTAAAAATGGCCTTGATTCCGAGACGAGACCAAGACCTTTAAAAAGTGGTTTCTAGATCGGTATCGAGACCAAGACTCGTCTCGAGTACTACAACACTACATAGCAGAACTGTATTGATCAGTAATGGTAAATGGTAAATGCAGTACATTTATATAGCGCTTTCTTGACCTTAGCTAGCTCCCAAAGCACTTTACAAGGCAACTCATTCACCCACCAATGGCTACCGAGCTGCCATGTAAGGCCCTAGCCACCATTAGGAGCAACTTAGGGTTCAGTGTCTTGCCCAAGGACACTTCGACATGTGGACAGGAGGAGCCGGGGATTGAACCCACAACCTAACGACTCACAGTAAAGAGCAGGTCGGACACATCAATCATAATTACTTTAACTTGAAACTTCAGTTCTCAAATCTGTGGAAAATCCCAACAGGAGACTTTTCATTGCTTCTGTTGCTAAGTTTCGAGTAGTAATGTTTCAGTGCTTCCTCTCACACACACACACACACACACACACACACACACACAGCAGCAGCAGCAGCTCAGACAGTACAATGTGGAGAACAGCAGCTGAACCGTTTCATGCAGCATTTTTGGATAATTAAAGTTTTCTGTCTTACTGGGCTGCTGGCAAACATGACAGCCTCAGCAGGTGCGATGCTTCTGGTTGACGTCACTTCAGCACACGGTGAGGGTCACAGTTTGACTGAAGCAAACTGGTTTGAGCCACTCTGTTCCTTTGCATCCCCGCAGACATGAGTCATCAAGGCTACCAGACACACATACATGCCTGCCTGCCTGCTCAATTGTCTGAATTGCATTGCTCAATGAAAACATCAAGGACACCACATGTAACTGAGCAATGTTCGACAGCTCTTTGACTCCCTTGAGATACAACGTAAATGTCAAGGTTTGGATAGAAGATGTGCCAAGGAAAAAACATGAGTGTTCACTGTGGGGAAATCGACCTGCACCGGTTCATAGTTATTTTATCTCCAGCTCAAAGGTAATTTGACGTCACAACATTTTTGTACACATATTTTTCTGATGATGAATTCTTATTTAAAGCCAGTTAGATCAATAAACCAGCTTATAGCTGCAACAATGAGTTCACTTAATCAGACCGACCGTGTCTTTGAAAGCAGTGATGACGAGCGCTGTCAGGCACTGTGGTCTATTTTTGTCCCTTGGGGGGGGGGGGTGATGTCCAATCTTTTTAATTAGAACAAGAAAATGGGAGGAGTTTGTTACAGTTGTCATCTGAGGTCTGTCAAACTCTTCACTAAAGCCACATTAGGAGATCGTTTTAGCCGTTATCTATGAAGCTAAAAACATATGTGACCACGGGCGGACTTCACCCAGAGTCAGCCTCAAATCACAGAGGCAGACATTTAATATCATGATAGTCATATTTTCTATTCTCTAACACATTTTGATAACAACATTATATCAGTTCAGCAGCTTGAAGCAATTATTAAAAATGTGTCACAATATGAAAGCAGTTAAAACAAAACACAAGTTTAAGCTTGACTTGAAATCAGTCTATGATATCCCAGTGTTCCTTCCCCCTCAGTGGCTCCTGACCTCTAATTGTATCAGGTATTTTGATTATTTTAAGTATTTTGAGTTTTTACACTTCTCAGGCCACTGGTCTGACTCTCAGGATATAGCAGCAGTGGGTAAAACCATATGTTTTAATATTTAAAATGAAGCTGTAAGGTAGGAAAAGAAGAAAAAAAAGTAGTGTGGGTTGTCATCTAAGTAACTATGTCCTGGAGGAGTCTTCACAGACGTTGTCGCAGACTTGCAGGCACTTCAACAGCGAGCGTCTAAAACAGGGGTGTCAAACTGGAGGGCCGAGACCCTGCAGGTTCCCCTCCAGCCGGTCACTAAAGCAGGTGATGTTACATGATCAGCACCTCCTTCAGTTTGAGGGAAGCAGCTCATCAGTGAGATCAGCTCCAGATCCTGCAGGGTCTCGGCCTCCATGACACCCCTCTGTAAGCAGCCGGGACAGGATGAAGAGTAAACCAGCTAACAAGTGCTGAGTTTATCGTCTGACTCACTGGTACATGAACAAATGTGACAACACCCCAAGTGCTCCCGTGTTCAGTCTGCTCGGTATTTTCCTGCCTGCAGTTGGAGGGCAGTCTGGACCTGAGCATCAGTTCAGCTGAGTCGAACACAGCAGCAGGATGGTGCAGCTACTGTGAGCTGCAGGGGAAACACATCAGTATCAGTCAGTGTAGTGAAGACAGGTCGACTCTGTGACACACTGTTAGTTTTTAACAGTTTGTTTTTGCTGCATATTTCACTTATCGCTTTCATACATAGAAGTGGACGAAACAAGTGACGACACCGGTTGGTTTGTCGACTCCCAGTTTGAAGCTCAGAGATCTGCATTTGAATGTTGTTATGTTGGTTGCTTGGAGACAGAAGTGACCATATTTGGATATGAAGGATGGAGTGAGGAGGCGGGTCTGTGTATGAGACACCAGGCTTGTCCATCGTGCCAACCACACCCCTTAATATTCCTCTTTTTGAAGACTAATATCTACTTAATTGGGATTTATTTTTTTCAGATGCACCAGATCACTGAGAATTAACTTCAGCTAATGACATCAGAATGAATGATTGATTGAAAATGACCATTTTTTAATTGAAGTCAGTTGGAGCCAGAGTAGTTTTTGGAGCCAGCCTCCAGTGGCCGTCGGGTGTATTGCACTTTTTGCACCAACAGTCTATGGTTGGACCAGAGATGCTCAACAGTCCAGCTGTCTGATCGGCTTAGTAATGGGTTGTATTTTACTTTATAAAACATGGTTCCAAAGATATTTTTTTAAAATTAAAATCTTTTTTTTTCTGTTTTACCCACATAACAGAGGTTGTGTATTGAGCTCTGAGCGATGTCAAGAAAACCATGACCACCAGCTCAATAAGGAGCCTGACTGGATCCTAAACAGACACAAACACAGTGTTGAAGCTGCTGCTGCTGCTGCTAAACCTGCAACAATGCTTTACATTCAAAACTGTTTGCTTACATTTGTTTTCTGTTTAAATATTTTTCTAGTTAAAAATATTGTGAAGACGACATAATTCTGTGTGAAGTAGTACCTGAAAATGTACTACGTCAAACAAGAGAGAAGTACTCCATCATGTGAGAACAATACTGGAGTCAGGTCACTTCTTTACTGCACAGAGAGAAATCACCGAGTGCATGACGAATAAAAAGGTGTTACTTTGTGCAATCTTTACTTGAAATGAAAGTCAAAAAAAAAAAAATGATTTTTTTCCATTAAAAGGAAGATTGTGAAGAGCACACCTGGAGGTTTCTGATTCATTGTGTTCTCAGCGTTTATAGGAAACCTAAAAAAAAACAGATGCAGGAACAAGTTTTCATCTTTATTCTCATTAACGCTCGTTTCGTGTGACGACCTTCCTGCAGCACAATTTAACATCTTGTGCTTTTGCTGCATGTTTCACTCGATGAAGATGCTTCAAACTTCCAGGGAGGACGTGTTGTTGCATTTCTTCAACTATGTGTGGAAACTGTTGAAAAGTAAACATCAAAGATGCGACTGAATTAAAGATGCTTTCCTGATGGCTGGGAACTGGGAGATCAAAAGGGTTCGCCTTCATATTTTTACCCCTGTCAGAATTATTTTTTGAAAATGTTTATTTATTTACATAACTAATCGAGCAAAATCAATTAATTTGTTCAGTTATTGTTCTTAATAAATGACTAAAACAACATGTTTTACTAGTTTACGTTATGATCCATATACGGATATCAGACAATCATGGATCTTATTTAAACACACGTCTTGGTTGTTAATTAACTATTTCAATTATTGGCAGTGACCTTGTTGTGATCACGCCAAGAATAATAATCTATAAAAGCACCAGAGTAAAATTAGAAGTTCATTATTTTTACAGCTGGCACACGTAGCCTCTGGTGCAGTACTTCCTGTCACTAGATGAATCATCAGTGTTATAGCTGTAGATTGCTTTATGTATATTTTACATAAGGTGCAAATTAAAATGTTGATTATGAGCCTATATCAGGCAGAGCAGGCACCTAATCAATAGCTGACACGTTGATGAGGTAACCGTATTAACTGTCATAAATAACCTCACATTTCCTCTTTGGTTGGTTCTTTCCTTCCCCGTGTCCCTGAGGAGACGAGTGTTAATGACAAACGAAACAAGTCACTGGAAACAAAGCAGGAGCCACGATCAAACACACACTTCACATGTGAACTGAAATCTCAGGGATCATTGAGGAAACATTAAGGTTGCATCACTTTATGCAACTGTTGTGGTCGTTTTGTTTTCTTTAGTATCAGATACTCTCAGCTTCAAATCCAACAGGATGTGAAGTTAGAACCATGTCATTAGGACACATAAGCTTAATTTAATGGGTCAACGTCCAAAAAAGTTCAACTCGCCTGAAGAGGAAGGGAAAACTAGAGCATCACACTCCACAGGACTGAGTCAGATCATAGAGGAAATCTCTGACACTTCATGTCAATAATGAGCTAAATGGTTGGACACCAGACACTTTACATTCATCTGTTGTTTCTCTAAGGCAGTGGTGTCCAATCCTGGTCCTCCAGGGCCGCTATGCTGCATGTTTTAGATGTGTCCCTCTTCCAACACCTGATTCAAATGACCAGCTCATCATCCAGCTCTGCAGAAGCCTGATAACCATCCTGATCCTTTGAGTCAGGTGTTGGAAGGAGGACACATCTAAAACATGCAGGATAGCGGTACCTCGAGGACCAGGATTGGCCACCAAGGTCACCTCAAAATTAATATTAAAATGTACACATACGAGCATGTTTTATAATATCAGATATTTCAGAAGCTAATCCCACTTCACAAATCAAACTTTAAAAGACTGATTTATATTTAAATAGGAGAGATCTTGTTTTGAGGACTTAAAACTCGTAAAGTGATCAATATTTACATGTGCTGAGATCTTGGCTTTACCAATAAGAGAAGAAAAGTGGATGTGCTTTAATAAGTTTTAATAAGTTAAATTAACGTTTTGTGTGGGGGAAAAAACCCACATTAGAGAATCTATTATTCATTGCTTATTATTCAGAGTAATTTTAAACTTCCTAATGCCCGACTGGAGGGGATCTTTAAACATTCAGGGCCTTGTCACTGATGTTAAATTGCCTCTTGTACACGAGCAAATACCGGGGGAGCATATAGATAATAACAAGAAGACAAACAAAAAACTATTCATCTGTTCAAAGCTCGCGCTTGTTAAAACGAAGTGTCTCTGCAGAGATAAGAAACGGCTGCCACAGAGATGCTACAAACAAAACATGATTTCACTTCATCAGCTGCTTCTTGTAGTTTGAATTTTTTTTGTTATCAAATCCTGATGCACTGCTCACATTGTCTTGACTGTGGATGGAAGAAATGATGCAAACGCTGCTCCGTTAATGACAGCAGCAGCAGATCCTTATGTACAGCATCATCCAGTGTCAGAGCAAAAGCAGCTCTCGGTTAATAAGGAAGTTTGCAAGAAGCAGAGTGGAGCACCTTGTATTACACACTCAGTTGATTATGGTTGATCACTCCTCTGCATTATGTGTTGATATGAGCTACAGATAATTTCAGGTCTGTAATCTAAATCACTCAGTCTCCTCACGCTGAGCAGAATTCAAAACTAAGACATTTAATTATTGCAAAAATGCATTAACCTTCAAAGCACAAAGAACCAGACCGACAGACCATCTACTGAGCCCATGCAAATAAACCTCCACTGCTGGGTGTCAGTGTTTTCAGTTTGACTTTAATAAGCTTCTGAGACACTGTCGCAAAGCGTCAAATGTTATCTGTGCCCTCGAAACTGTCGGATTTCCTGGGATTCATTTGCAAAACTCTGCGATTCACACGCTTTCAAAATGTTGAGTGTCTCTCAAAACACGTTTCTGTCGCGTTCGGGGCCAATCAGGGGCAATTACACTGCAGTACAACTAATTTTAGATTGTTGGAGTCCGATGGAAATCCTCCTGCATCCAGAGACAAAGAGGGACGTGAACAACCACTACAGGGGAAGAAAAGCTGTGTTCAAAAGGGTTTAAATAAAAGATGGATACAGCAGCACACGTGATGTGGAGTGTTTCACAGCTGGAGCAGCAACAAAATCTCTGTTCAACAAAATGTGAGATCTGTGAGAATTTGTCTCCATTTTTGTTATTTTTAGCTTTGATCATTAAATAATAACTTTTTTTTTATTGGAATATCAGGGCCATTGTTTGCTGTATTTACACATGAATGAAAAACATCTGTATTTACTATCACCACATAATAAGGGCACATAACACGAGGGACTTTATCTAATTATCAACAGGCTCCTGCTATTAGATTTTCACATGAAGCCAATCTGCAGCATCAGATATTCAACCAGCAATGTAACTGCTGTGTGTATCAGGCTTCTGCAAAATTCAGAACTGAATTGTTTCCCAAAAACCAATTAAATCCGTGAGTTTGAATTGAATTTGTACTGAAGTTGCAAACAGGAAGTAGAATTGCAGTTTGAATTCAAAATGAAGGAAGTAGAAATGAAATTTGTAATTTTGGTTTATTCCAGAATCATACTTTATAGTACATTCCATACATGACTGATTTATGTATTTCATACAAATATTATTACTATGAACTTCATATACATATTATACTTTAATTACAGTAAATGTTTTTCATCGACAAATAAGAATAAAAGCATCATCTACAAAACACATCATTTAATTTGATGTATTAGAACTAGTGCTGTCAAAGGATTAAAAATTCTTAATCTGATTAATCACAGGTTTGCTGTAGATTAATTTCGATTAATCACGATTAATTACTTTTTAATCTATATTAATTGTGTTTCAGTTGTTTCACATGTGTTAGCCAAAGTGCTAGCATTATGTACTAATGTTTGCATTGCCAGAGATGATTAGAGTCATTCTGTGCTGCAGATGGATTAATTGCATTAAAATTAATAATCAGATTAATCATGGTGATGGATTAATCTACATTAATGCATTCATTTTTTACAGCCCTAATTATAACTTTCAAATTATGGAAGATGGTGGAAAAAAAAAACTTAATTTCCCAAAATACTTTACTGTATCCAAGTATTCAAAATAGAAGGAATGTGTTTAATCTTAAAGTTTGTGAAGTATTTTTAGTATTTAAACCTTTGTTAAACGTGACAAGTTTTTCCTGTTACTTGGCCATAAGGAATCTCTCTGAATTGCAATGAATTTAATTCTACTTCCTGTCGTATATCCTCCTGTGGGGTGGAGCCAATCAAGTTCAAATTCTCCAAATGAATTGAACTGAATTTCCATATTTGGTATTTTGCACAAGCCTGGTGTGTGATTCTCCTCCAGCTCCTCCTGACACCCGACTCCTCCAGCCGTGCACTTCACTTCCTGTCAGTCACACTGTTGTATCTTACTTACTGCTGCTGCTCTCACTCTGTCTGCTCAACCTATGCGGCAGGGCGTTGGTTAATAAAAAGATTAAGCCGCTAATTGAAACCTTGCTTGGCGATTAACACATTTTCAGGGCATTAGAACAACCCCAGCTATGATTAATATACACCTGTCATAACTAATTACATTAATACTGAGGAATGATTAGGCCTGTCTGACTGAGTCTTCCCAACCTCCTCTGCCACTCTGTCATACTCAGCGCTGGTGATTAATGGACGGGAGCTGCCACGTGACTTTTGGAGGGATAAACACCAAGAGATCATGTAAACAAAACCTCAGTCTCCTGCTTTTTAAACTATATTTCCAGTTTATGTTTTGCATTGATGAGCATCTTGAACCTATTTCGAATTAGCACCGTACAGCTACAATGAGAATACATCACGCCAGAGGAGTCATGCTGAATAATCCTGAATTGGTTCAATCAGCGATCGACAGACCATAATGACAAAGGCTGCACAAGAGGCCATGTTGGATTTTGTGGTGGGAGCTTCTGTGATTGATGCCTTGAAAAAATAGCACATGTTTAATGGTTAACATGCACAATTCAATGCCAATCCCTACGTAAGTTGAATGTTGTGGAGGGAAAAATATGGGTTCATAATTGAGTAATCAGGCCTCTTGAAAGGTTATCAATTGTTTGATTTTTTTACATCAAGCAATCGATGTTTGGTTCTTACATTTTTCATTGATTGTCGAGCAGCTTTTCTTCTGCTCTTCATTTAAACATTATTTCTGTGACTCAGCCACTAATACACACTATAGAAACCTACATAAAACAGAGGTGGATGGAGTAGCCAAACATTGTACTCGAGTAAGAGTAGTGTTACTTCAAAATAATATTACTCAAGTAGAAGTAAAAAGTAGTCATCCAAAAAAATTTCTCAAGTACAAGTAAAAAAATATTCGGTGAAAAGGCGACTCAAGTACTGTTTGAACATGACTGATTTTTTTTTTTTTTTGTTTGTGTTTATTCAGACAGACAAATATAAAATAATGTGTAAATTCTGGTCCAGTGGTATCACCAGCGATACAGAGTAACTAGCATAAATCAATTTACCGTATTTCCTCAACCATTTGTCCTATTGACGTAATTCCAGCTGATTCCGTGTATATTACCTACATTACGGTAGTGTACAGACGCTCAGGAATCACGTCGCTAGTGCAAACGGCTGAGGAATTACTTCCTGTCACCAGTTTAATGTTCGGGGTTAAATTCGTTCCCCGATTAAGATCTTGACTTATTGATCTTGAATTATTCAGCTATAAAACTACAAAACAAAATCCCCACTTTCTCATACATCACTCAAGAATTACCCACATTCCACCTTCTTAAAGGTACAGTAACACAGGTAAAGTGAACGAGTGAGATGTGGGATGCTACTAGCGGCGGACGGCGTATCTGCAAAACTCGAGTAGCGTTTCTTCTACACACATCTACTCGAGTAAAAGTAAGAAGTATGGTGCAGTAAAACTTCTCTTACAAGTAAATTTTTTCCCAAAACGTTGCTCAAGTAAATGTAACTTGTTACTACCCACCTCTGCAATATTGTAATTTTGTAATCTTTGTGCTGTTTTGTCTTTTAGATCACGAGCGGATCGGGAAAGATTCGTCCTACGAGCAGGAGGGGAAGGTCCAGTTTGTGATCGATGCTGTTTATGCCATGGCTCACGCTCTACACAACATGCACAAAGACCTCTGTCCGGGAAAAGTCGGCCTCTGCTCCAAGATGGAGACCATCAACGGCACCCTGCTGCTCAAGTATATCCGCAACGTCAACTTTACAGGTGCGTACTTCCACCTCAATGACCGTAACGCTGCATGCAAACAGGAAGTTGCTATCACTTACCAATTCTGCGATATATATTTGAAAATACTTGCACTGAATTAAGCGTGCTAAGAAATCTCTAAGCAATACTTGACAGTGTATTATTCGTTTGTGTGCTGATATCTGGAGAAACTTGTATGTCCTATTTTTGGGTTAACCAGCATCCTCACGCAGAGGCTTTGTGAGCATTCACTGGTCTCCAATTATCAGGCAACTGAATGTAAATTATTCCCAGCAAGTATAAGAGGCTGCAATCCGTAGGAGGCTTGACAATCACCAGCAGAACAGCATGTTTTATCATAGCTGATGATGCGCAGGAACTGTGCTTTGTGAGATTTCCCGCCTTATCTTGTCAGCATTGAATTGCCCACGCAAGCGATCTCCTGCTTGAAGTGCAGAGAGTGGGAAGAGAGTTAACAGACAGCACAACACAAAACAGCCATCAGTAGTTTTCCAGCGACTGTCCAATGTAGATTTATACATTCAAAGTTTAAGTGTTGCTGCAAAACACAGTGTGCAGTCATATCTCTGGGGACACAAGGAGAGTTCATTATGAGTTGAACATACTTATTTATACACAAGGTCACATTCATTTGTTATTACATCTGCATTGTTTAAGTCTGTAAAGTGTAATAGGAAGCACCGAGGTTACTGTAACTTAAACCCATATTTATCCTCTCTTACTTCTGCCTTTAGAAAACAAGACAATGTACTAACAATATGGTAACTATTGTTTCAGATGTGTTGGAGGTTAGAGCAGCTGTTTCAGCCGTTCAGCTGTAATTACTGCGAAAATGTTTATTCTGCCTTCTCAGTCCTGCTGCTGTTACTGCACAGTCTGGACTAACTCACAAATATGCCTCTTTATTTCAGCCACAATGGACTTGTTAAAGCCAAAAACTGAACTAGTGAATGACAGTCCTCATCCAGATGTGGAACCCAGTCATCAATGTAAATTTAACCCTTTCAAGTGTACTGTTTAAAAGCCACTTTCTCCTGAATGCAGTGGTTTCTATGGTGGAATTAGACATCAGGGGTTAGGATGCTCTCTGCTGCCCCCTCCATTGACTTCTATTCAGTGGCCATTTTTCAAAATGTGTACTTGTCCGTAGTTACGTTCTCGTGTACTTGTGAAACCTCATCAGTCGGAGACCTAGTACTGCTCCAATTCAAAGTACACATCTGCCCAAGAACACATGAAATACCCAGATGTGTTCTCGCTCCTCCTTCATTATCGAGCCTGCATCAGACCAGACTTGTGTGGACTTGGGGAAGCCAAATAACCCAGAATGCATTTCGCAACAGCGTTATTATTTATTAACACTACTCTTGCTCGGCGCGTTCTTGCTTTCCCACAAGTCCGTACTGCAGAGTCCGACTTGCAGGTACATTCTCACCAAGTACACGAGTACAAGTTTGCGTACTTTGAATTGAGAAACGGGCAGTGATTAAGTGTTGTACCTACTGGTAAACTTCCTCTGAATCAGAGAAGTCCGACAGGAAGTCACACTTGTCGACCACTGCTGGAATATCCTGTCACTTATTCTGTACCAGAAGAACCTAGGGGTAAAATAAATAAATAATATATATATACAAGAACATCTGAGTAACAATACTTTTGTTTTAGTTCATTTCAAATAACCAGTAGATTACAGTTCACCATGTGAAGTGGTTCATAACTTCCTAAAATCAACATATTTGTTAAAAAAAGGGAAAATTTGTGGTTTTCATGCACAGAAGAATTAAAAACACAAAATAAAAACATACAGACTGAGGCTTTCACAGTTCATGCATGAAGAGGTTAAGCCATATTTTCAAACAGGAAGTGGAAGTTTCCCAGTTGAAGTTTTACAGAGAGCTGAAGGTTTTGTCACCAGTTGACTCGAGACAATGAACTGACCAGTATTTGATATTTCTTTGTTTTTACATGTGCATAAGGGTAAGTGTTCCTCAGTACCTAAGTCATTGTGTGACTAAAGCTTTGTGTCAATCCCAGGAATTTTGTACTTAAACCCCAAAATTTACATAATTCTCAATCCTGCATTTAATATAAAAAGATCAAAAGCTCAAACCACATTTGGCTAACAGATGGAGCAGTGATGATGATGATAGCCTCCTGACATTATCAGCAACACCTATAGCTCAAGTTATGAATACGGCTTTGTGATGTCACAGCACAACACACTGTGAACTTAAAGTTAAAGCAGCTGCACCCACTGCTGTTACTCTGCATTTTTTAAAAGCATCACCAACAGCATCCATCATCCCTTTGTTACTTTTGCTACGACAGAAAAACCTTTACGTCTGAGTTTCTCCTGTGTCGTTCCTCCTCAATAATCAGATTTGTAATTTATCATGAAGATCAATTTCAAGTTGAGTGTTTAAGAGGATGAACTTCATCAAGTGTTCAGCACAGAAAGTGTAGACACTGATATTTAGAAGGTGCAAAGTTGACACAAAGGGCATGAGCTTCAGAAACTACCACTGTGGGAAGTACAGGAAGTAAAAATGCACTTGGACAGTTAATTAAAAGGCTCCAAGTAGAAAAAAAAGGCGCCCAGATAAGCAGCATGTGCACAAATATAACCTGCTGGCTTATGACGATATAATAAAAATGTATGCAGTACGAGGCTGGGCTTCGGTCAGCGTTCGCAGTTTATAACAGCTTGAGCTAATTATACGTCAGGCGAGTGGAGGGTCAGGCAATCAGGCAGAATGTGACGCGAGTGGTTTGACACAGTCTCAGACCCGCTCCACCCTCACACATGATTATATAGTAACGGATACATTTATTTCCAGGACAATTACAAAGTGGGATCTTTGGGCGAGGGCTTGTCATGCCACAGCCAGGAACGTAGCTACAGTAACGTACAGGTAATTAGGAAGATGAAGAAACTTCGACATGAACCAAACACTGCTGCAGGATCCAGAGTTCAGCGGCTGCACCTCAGACTCAGCCTCAGTGTTTGCATCATAGGGAAACAGGAGACAGCGCAGGAAGTTTCTACCTGAAATCTCAACAAGGTGAAAGTTAATCAGGAATGATATTGTAACTTTTGTCTGACACACAGCTCTCCCAAACACTCTTCATTTTGATGGCAAATTCTGATTCAGTCTTTATTATTTTAATAACACACCATTTAGTTTTAATCAGATTTTAGTCGTCTCAGACCTACTAGTCTTATTCTAGTTTTAGTCGACCAAATATGAACAGATTTTAACTGAATAAATCCACAGTGGTCGACTAAATGTTTCTCCAGAATTTCCCATTTCTCCAGTGGCTGTGTTTACATCAACATTTTTTTCCATGATCACATCAAATTCATTCTGATCAGAGATTAAAACGTCTCTGTGCACATAGACGACAATCCGATTCGGATACACATGCTCATGCATCTCAATCTGATCTGAATACAAATTTTCTGAAATGCACCGTCTCATCCCACCGATTAAATCTACTGACAATTTGAAGTAGAAGAAGAAATTCTCCTTCTGTTTGTAAACAGTGTCAGTACACTGTCAGATCACTCGTTTTTTAACTCATATAATATTAGAAATAATATTGGATTGTTCACTCGTGTCGGTACTTTATATTATCTTTACTTCTGCTTTATGTTACTTTGTAATGGATCTTCATTGACCAGTTTTGTTTTCCATGTTTTGTTCTGTCCATTCTGGAAATGAGGAAACAGAAAGTCGTCAGGTCACGTGATGCGTACCTGCCAGTGGTGGACAAAGTACTCTACTTCAGTACTTGAGTCAAAGTATTTATACTCATGGTCAAATCTTACTCAACTGCAAATAAAACTTATTGGTCAAAATGTTACTCAAGTTAAAGTACTAAAGGACTTACTTTTAAAAATACTTAAGTATTCAAAAGTACATGCATTTAAAAATACTTAAATATTCAAAAGTACAAAGTAAAAGTACATTTTCTAATATCAGTACATTGCTGTATTGTTCTCAGTGCCCGAGTCAATCCCCGACTAACGTCTGCTTCCTGTTAATGTGGTATTTTAATCTGAAAGGGCTTCGATGAAAAGAAAACTCCTTCCTGCAGAGGCTAACGTGCTGTTTAGCGTTTAAAAAAACACATAAAACGACAAAACTGTGCTGTTTCCTGTCTTCCCTCTTTATTGTACGGTTCTGCTGCCGGTCACTTCCTGCTGATTTGTGCGATGGTAACTCTACCTGGACAAACTGCCTGAAACACACTGGCAGCATAGACTGTATATAAAGTAAGTAACCACACACTTCCTGGATGTAGTGGAGTCCAAAGTACAGTATTTGTCTTTGAAATGTAGCGGAGTGAAAGTAAAAGTTTCCAAAAAAACAAATACTCAAGTAAAGTACAGATACTCAAAAAATGTACTTAAGTACAGTACTCAAGTAAATGTACTCCGTTACTGTCCACCACTGGTACCTGCACAGCAAGACATAAACACCTCAAACAGGGAGAGGTGATCAGATCAAGTGTTTCCTAAACCCCTCCTCCACTCCAGGAGGTTTCAGTCTGAATGGAGAGTTTACATGAAGCTTTTTTATTCTGATCACAACTGGTCCATGGGAAGATGGCCAATCACAGCTGGAATATGTAAAAACACGGTTTGTTCTGCAGGAGAGTTTGGGTCTATATCAAAGCTCAGTTTCATCACAACATATAAAATGCACCTTCAATAATGTAAACACCAACACTACAGCAGCAACGTAGGAGATGTAACCAGGAGTCTGCTCAGTGTGTGTGTGTGTGTGTGGTGTAACAAAATCTCAACACTGACAAATGATGTGCTGCAGACAGGGGCCTCAGATCAGGTCACATCACATTATTCATTAAAGATACGAGGTGGTCTGCAGCCTCCTCAGGGAGACAACAGGTGCTGACATTTATTATTTGACATTTACATCCTCAGAGGTTCAGTTTATAGATTCATGTAACAAGATTTGGAAAAACAGAATAATAATAAACTGTTTGTTTGGATGTTTTTATTTTATATTTGTAACAATGTAGTCAGAGTAGCTGCTGTTGTTGGGGATAATAAAGTTTAACTTGACACTTCCATTTGCAGCAGTTACTTTTCATCCCTAATGGATACTGAGGGAAACTGTGCAGCACTCAGCAGTGTTTCACTGTAGGCCTGCTCTTCAAAGTCAAAACACCGTGTACCTGTTCCTGTGTCTGCTTATTGCTATGTAAGCAGGTCAGTCCTCATCTGTGTGAAAATTTGAAACAAGACATTGTTTGGATTTTTATCCACAGGTCGTATTTGTTTGGTTCTACAAGATCGATCAAGTCTGGCAGCACCGGAGTGAAACCAGCTTTAATCTGTGCAGCAGACGTGTGTTATAGGATTAAACTTCAACTCTTTATGCATTCCTTTATTCATGGTGTTGTATTACAGGAAGGCCTGTCAGCACTGAAGCCATTGGCTTTACAGCAGGGATGGCTAAAAACAAAAATCAATGCTACACATTACGGGAACGCCGCCCTGCTCGCTTTGCTTTTAAGAGTCTTTGGACACCGAGGAAAGGAGAATTTAAAAGGTCTGAAGGAAAACAACAGGAATGTCCATATGATCCCAGTGTTTTCTGGGAAGTGTCTATAGGTGACCATGCTGACTAAAGGAAAGAGGAAACCCCAGCACTAAAGAAGCTGTAGATGAAGCTGATACTTATTGTCCCAATAATCTGACCCACTGCTGCTTAATGCTGGGTTTTTTTCTCCCTAAGGACATTTGATTTACAAAGTAACCTTGCGAGACATTAATCTGATACTAAAGTGGAGTTAAATGTGCTGTGATAAAACCTTTGGCTGCTACTTCAGGGTTTTAACATAGTCATTTAAAGCTGTGTGTTTTCATAAAGTCTGATTACTAATTTAATTTGTTTAGAAACTGAGGAGGCCCTTTAGTTATACGATCATATATCACTATATGGTACAGTAGTTTGCTCACACATTACTAATAGCAATTAAATTGTGCTCAGAAGGTTATGCTGTGGATATGTGGCTGTGTACCGAAATTAAAAAGTTAAAAGGATTACACATTATAGAGTGTATAACATAGACTGCTTAATAATGGATCTTTGTCTGGGGAAATATTAATATTCAGCAGTACAGCTCATTGTGATGCAGCTTGAAAGATTTGAACTCTTCCTGAAGTACGTCTCATAAAAGAAATGTGTAAATGCTGAAAAGATAACCAACCCCAGCCCCAGTCTTTAACTCTGCAGAATTGAATGATTAAAAACCATGAGAGACTTGGCCTAGTTACACAGTAGAAATAAATGTCTCTGACAGATTTTTTTATTCTTAAATTACTGCTGTGCATTTATGCAAAGCTAATTATGATATTTAGCTTGTATCACAACAGCAGAATCTGTATTTCATTCTGTAAAAATTTGTTACATTTCTGGTGGAAAGTGAAAGCATCAGTGAAACAACTGTAACAATATGATAATTAATAATGTTTGGTTTAATCAAAGTTTAAGAAAACAGAACTTTAAATGTTCCTCGGTCCAGTCGGGGAAACAGGAGGTTTGTAATTCAAACTGACCTAATTGTGATATAATAAAGACAGAAAACAAATCACCACTGATGTCACAACTGCAATGAGCAAAGATTTGTTTTCATCTGATTTGAAGTTGCATGTTAGTAACGATACAGTGTCTGCACGCTGCCCTGCATACACTGCCTCTGGCATCACCACAGCACTGACATGAAGCCTTCTGCTTCCTCAAAGTCTGACCTGGTTATTAAACAAGCACTTTGTTAATATTTGCTGCCTCTGCACGAAAACTGCATCTCTTTGCTGCAAGTTAGGAGGTGAAACTAATCGATTAAGGCAATCAAATTAGTAGAAACATACATCCCACTCGATTCCTTCTATTGCTGAGATGGGCAAGAAAATCTTCATAATTGCAGCGACTGCCTGCTGTTGTCTTCGACATGCCCCCTGGATAATGCAGCAGGATGATGCTAATGCAATTAAATCCTGTGGGTTTTGATGAGACCTCTGACAAACACAAATCTGCAGAGGGGAGGAAAACACATCTGGTCTCGAAGCTGCTCTCACAGGTTCCCACCTCTGACTCACAGGTTCAAACAACAATCAACAATCAATACTCTGACCTATTACAAAGAACAAAACACTCCGATAAATAATTCCCCCTTTTTTAATGACAGAGGAGAAAACACTCATTAGTTGAGCAGCTCTCTCCCAAATGGTGGAAAACACAGTCTGGATATGATCCTTTTTCTGCAGCCAAAACACCATCTCACTCCTTTGATGTGGGACTAAAATGTACTATGCACAACATCCAGATACCGACTGTGTGTTTTCCAGATTACATTTCAGCTCAGCAAGTTAACTAAAGGCATTTATTTGCACTCTCCCCCATATTTCCAGGTGTTATAGAATAGATGAGGCGATTGCTTCAAAAAGCAAATTTTGATGGGAACAAATGGACCGATTGGGATGCTATTAACGGTCCTCTTCTCTCTTTGTGGTGGGCTCTCATCACCGACGCTGTGGATCCCATCACAACACAATTTTTTAACAAGTTGCGAAGCTCGAGAGGGGATTTGTAGGTTGGCTCACAAACAGGAAGCAGAGACATGAGAGAGAGAGAGACCTCAAAGCGGTAATCAAAAATCAGCGCTGTCGTTCGTTAGCGCTCCGATCGGGGACCTTGTGGATAACGGGCGATGTGGCAATAAGCAGAATGAAGGAGTGTGAAATGATATGGGAACATGAACAGACAGCAGCTCTGGCCCTCCTCAAAGGACCAGGACAACATGCCTGTCAACATCTATTTTGCTCCCATCATTAACAATATACCAGCACTGGCTTGAAGTCCCCTTGCAACCTCATTTCATCTCAGGGCAGTGTGGGAACCTTGAAGGGTTTTTACTGTATTGCTCAACGCAGCATTAAGCCACAATCTGTTCTCCAAAATGAAAAACCAATAACATTTCTCTCTCCTTTTCTGTTCCTCAGGAATTGCTGGCACGCCGGTGGTGTTCAACGTGAACGGAGACGCTCCCGGTCGCTATGAAATCTACCAATACCAGATCACAAATAACACCACAGAGTACAGGATCATCGGGCACTGGACGGACCAGCTCCACTTAGACGTATGCACATTTTAAATACTGGATAAATACTTGAAGGTTGTGTGTTTAACTTTGCAGATGGTCAATATGTCTTTACAAACAACCCAAAGCGTCAGTATTGAGCTTTTTTTTATCACCAATTCAATTCATAAAAGCACATGATATTAAAGCTTTAATGTGCACCTTCAGAAACCTTCAGGAAAAGATGAATAGCATTATGTGTTTATTTATTTTACCTTTCATTAACCAGGAAGAGCCACTGAGATAGAAACCTTTTTACAAGAGAGGCCTGGCCAAGAGAGCAGCCATTCAGAGCACGTTAAAATGAAAACCAAGAAAACCTTGTAGATGATCAGATAAACTGATATTCAAACATTGTAGCTAATAATGTACCGTATTATAAGCTCCACCTAAAAGCCTTATTTTCTCTAAAACCGACAGTGCGCCGTATAATCCGATGCGCCTTATATATGGATCAGTATTGGTTAATTATGGCTACCGTAGTCAGGGGGCGTCGCCAAAGTAACAGCGGAAAAAACGGTAAAGGGGAATTCCAGTCCCACATCACTTGTGTGTATAAAGACCCCAAAACGGCATAAATGCACTAACTAGGTGATAAAAAGTTGCACTACCTGTTGTACCTTGATGTTGGTAAAAGATAAAACTACGTCACTGACGTTACCTCGGAGAAAAAAATATAGGCGGCGCAAATACCGGTAAGAGCTACCAGTACGTACGGTACCGTATTGTGAATGTACTAGCTTGTTTTGGATTGAACGGAGTCGTCAGAACGTTTGTTTGTTTTCTATTAATAAAGTTTGACTGACTGACTTTAGCTCAGCTCCATCTAGTGGATGGATAACGCAACCCCAGACACTACAGTAGTTTCTATTCTATGCGCCTTGTAATGCAGTACACACTATATATGAAAACAGTTTTAAAATAGGCCATTCACTAAAGGTACACCTTATAATCCGATGCGCCTTATAGTGCGGAAAATACGGTAATAACAGCCGATGATGTAATAAATTTGCCCTTTTTGAAATGTAATAGGCCAATAACGTAATAACTGGCCAATAATGTAATAAAAGTTCTGAACCGATAACATAATAATTGATTATGTTATTGGCTGCTTATTACGTTATTGGCCTAGTAAAAGAAAAAAACTTTGCAAATGTAATAACTGAGCCAATAACATAATAAATCATTACGTTATTGACCAACAGTTATTACATTATCAGTCCAGGACTTTTATTACGTTATTGGCCTATCACATTTCAAAAAGGGCAAATTTATTACATCATCGGCTGTTATTACATTAATGGCTTCAACATGGCTTCTTAAGAAAAACAGATTGTTTAGCCTTCAAATTGTGAGATAGATACCAGTGCACTGAGTTTTAGATCTATTTGAATATTCCTCCAAGCCCAAGCTGCAAAATGGTTGTAAATCCTAAAAGATACAAAATAGACAAATTGGAAGAGGACCATTTTTATGAGAAAAATAAAGCGAACCATTAAGAGAACCCGTCATCAATTAGAATTAAAGCCAAAATGACCTCAAAATTGATATTCACTCATTTGAGTTTAATCTCCTCCAGCGTTGCCAAAGCAGCTCTTAACTCACCACCATTATATGTGATATTTAGAAGAACTCTTGTATCGCCACACATACTAGAGCTTCATTTATGCATCTTGTCATAACTTATTACCGTTATGAAAGATTATGCTGAATACATCTTGCTCGTGTCAGGCTTTATAGGGCAACAGTCAACAGAATAATATTAATAAATCATCCTTTTCCACATTGGCTTTAAAAGTTGAAAGGAAAAAAAAATAGAGGCTGACAGATGCTTTAGGTCAATACAGAGTGTGTTCTGCAGCCTGCAACATTTACACTCGCAATTAGGCTGATAAGGGCCGGTCTGTAATGGAGTAAAAAACATCTCTGTGCATTAACCTTATTTTGACATTTGCCACCATTGATGCATTAATACCAGTTTCCTCTTCAATGTGTACATATTCATGCAGCACACAGTCTGAAGTGTTTCATGTGTTTACATCTAAACTACTTTGTTTCAAATGCCAAAGTTTGTGAGGAAAAATGTGCATGCATCATTTTTTTTGTTGCATCCTCCACGAGCCCCCAGGTTTCCTCATTTTGTCGACGTACATACTGCAGGTGTGGTATTGGATTACCGTCGACAATCAGGACCTGATTCACCAGCATCGCCTGCGAGGCACAGACCTCCGAGCAAAATCAAGAATACCATATGGATTTTTTTTTTTTAGACACAAAACCAATCATCTAAACTATCCAGATGTTTATGTGAATAATTGAATATCCTCAATTCATTTCCATACCCTATTTCATTTAATCAGGCCTCTTAAGCAAGCTGTGATGTACTAAAAATAAATAATGTCAATGCCACAGTGCAGGCTCACACTGCTGCAGTGCACTGAGTGCAGTGTGCTGCAGCAGCGAGCAGCTCGACTCTGTTTACTCGTCTTTCCTCACGTTAAGTGCAACATTCCTCCGAAGTAATTAAGCGGCAAAGTCATTTCCTGTTGAGCTAAAACTCAATGAGTTTACACAATGATGTCTTGATAAAAAAAAAGACTGCTGCATTCATGTGGTGAATATCCCATTTACAGTGTGTTCGTTCTGTCATGCACTTCAGTGTGTGTAAACTAATCTACCAAGTGTTAATTGAATTGTGTCCTCGTGCATTATGCAGCACATTGTTTAATATCTAACAGTGAAACAATATGTAGTTGGTTGTGTCAACGTTCTTGTTCTACTCACCCTCAAAACACTGGTTTAATCCTATTTAATATATAATATTAATGGACACAGTGGATGTGAGCATACAAGTGAAAGTATGGTGAGCTGCATTATGAGGCTCAGCGTGAGGAGCACATCAGCAGCAGCAGCAGCAGGTCTGGTGCTCTGGTCTCCACGGGAGACCGTCACACATTGAACTGCAAGTCCACCACATTTTAGAAGATACTGTTGAAGCCAATAATGTAATAACAGCCGATAACGTAATAGATTTGCCCTTTTTGAAATGTAATAGGCCAATAATGTAATAAAAGTCCTGGACCAATAATGTAATAACTTTTGACTAATAACGTAATAATTTATTACAAAAATAACGTAATAAATTTTTGCGTTATTAGCCAAAAGTTATTACGTAATCGGCTCTGGACTTTGATTACGTTATTGGCCAGTTATTACGTTACTGGCCTATTACATTTCAAAAAGGGCAAATTTATTACGTTATCGACTGTTATTACATTATTGGCTTCAACAGATGTATAACGTATTATGTTATTGCTCAGTTATTACTTTATTGGCTTATTACATTTCAAAAAGGGCAAATTTATTACGTTATCGGCTTCAACAGACCCCGATATGCAATCATCATAGTGAGTCATATGCAGGAAGATTGACCCTGCATCCACATATGTGGACTTTACATTTTAGATTTTCTACAGTGTATACTTCACGTTTCTTAACAAAAAGCGGTCATCCTTGTTTGTGGACACTATCAAATCCTGTCGTCTTTGTTCGTGGACACCCCATTCTTCATTCTAGTTGTAGCAAAAGCACAATACATCAATTAATGTATTATTACTACAACTATTACTACTCTCGGTTCAAAGACGATGCTTCGTTTTTAGACTTATCAAGACCTAATAATCCCAAAGAGCTAGGTGAAATTAAAAATGCAAGGCAAACAAAAGCTGGGGTCTCAGGAGGTTACATGTAAAATATAATCTTTCAATCACGGAGCTGAAACACCATCAGTGGAGACACAGCTGCAGGATAAACAGCCTCTCCTTTCTTTCACTTTTCCCTCCAGACCAATGACATGCAGTGGCCTGGTGGGACACAGGAAGTCCCTTCCTCCATATGCAGCCAGCCCTGCCGCCCTGGGCAGCGCAAGAAGACCGTGAAGGGAATCCCGTGTTGTTGGCACTGCGAGAACTGTGATGGCTACCAGTACCAGGCCGACACGTACACCTGCAAGATGTGTCGCTTTGATTTGCGGCCCAATGATAACCACACTGGCTGTGTTCCCATTCCCATTGTCAAGCTGGAGTGGAGCTCCCCATGGGCAGTCATCCCCGTCCTCATCGCTGTCCTGGGGATCATGGCCACCCTGTTAGTGGTCGTCACGTTTGTACGCTACAACGACACACCTATTGTTAAGGCGTCCGGTCGAGAACTGAGCTATGTGCTGCTGACGGGTATCTTTCTGTGCTACGCTACGACGTTCCTCATGATCTCCACCCCCGATGTGGTGATATGCTCGCTGCGGAGGATTTTCCTGGGCCTGGGCATGAGCATAAGCTACGCAGCCCTGCTCACCAAGACGAATCGGATCTACAGGATTTTTGAGCAGGGCAAGATGTCGGTCAGCGCCCCTCGATTTATCTCCCCGGCCTCTCAGCTGGTCATCACATTCAGCCTGATATCGGTGCAGCTCCTTGGAGTGTGCATCTGGTTCGGCGTCGACCCGTCGCAAGCCATCATCGACTACGAGGACCAGCGCACAGCCAATCCCGAAATGGCCCGTGGCGTTTTGAAATGTGATATATCAGACCTGTCCCTCATTTGTCTGCTGGGTTATAGCATGCTGCTGATGGTCACCTGCACAGTTTACGCCATCAAGACGCGAGGGGTTCCCGAGACGTTCAACGAGGCCAAACCCATCGGCTTCACCATGTACACCACCTGCATCGTGTGGCTCGCCTTCATTCCCATCTTCTTTGGAACCTCGCAATCGGCAGAAAAGGTAAATAATCCCCTAGAAATATGGTTTTTAACAACTGTTTGGAGCCGTGTTTCAATGCAGAGGTTTCCCCAATCGTTGTGTATTTCAAAAGACGGCAGCAAGTCAATTAAATGTGATTCCGTAAGTCAGATGTCAGTTTCCTGTTTGGAATACTTTTATATTTCCTGTGCGCCTCATTGTGGAGAAAATGGCCACTCAAATTATGTTTGTTGTATAGCATCACCCTCTTGTGTTTGTAGATGCTGCCACAATTCATCATGAGCTGATGGGCTTTGTGCTCCACTGCGGGGATTACAAGGCTTTTAGAGTCGGCTTGTGGGGATAATTCATTCACCTCAAGTTTGCTTGGATATGTTTTCTTTAATTGTGTTTCTGTGTGTGTGTGTGTGAGTGTGTGTTTGATTCAGCTTAACTGGGTGGGAATACTGAGTAGTCAATCACTGCACATTCATCCACACAGAAATAGATAACACATGTTCTTGAAGTAGCATAAAATTACGGTGGCTGTTGATGTTTCTGAATCGCAAATTACCTCTTACAAGTGCTAATTCTGGGGCGTACATTAGAAAAACAGAGAGTGGAAAAGTCAAACTAGCGATTGCAGGAGAAGCATCAGTATGGGGATGCTTCAGCGGCGCACAATAACAAACCTAATGGCAGCGTTTAGATTGTCAAGAACATGAAAGAGTGTGTTAAAAAGGATGTAGTACATAAGTGTGAATGGATTTCTGATACTAGCACAGTAATAGACTTCACCAGACAAAAGGCAACTAAAGGCTTTGTTCTCAGAAAAAAAATACAGTTGGTGCAAACCAGTAATAATAAATCCATTTTTGAGGTTTTTTAAGAAACTGATTGAAAACCATCATTCTTCTAAATTGCAGGTTTTTTTTAATGGGAGTCCATTACCAATGTGAGTGTTACACACATGTAAACAGACAAACAAATCCTTCCTGTCCCTCTCAGGTGAATAAACTGAGGTGAAATCCTGTACAGCAGGGTGTGTTTATTAACACAAATCATAGACTTGTTATGAAGGTGTTATCAATTTACATGAAGCTTCAAAGAACCCAGCCCCAAAACGTCTTCACAAACTATCAGGGTTGAGTATCTCCTGCAGATGTTGTTATGATCGTCCATTTATCTATCAAGTTTATTCTGTTGAACACACAATTAATTACTCCATTTTTAAAAGTATTATGAATAATAGCCATCTATACACACTCTGACTATTTGGAACCAAGCTGAATTAGACTTCTTAAGACTTTTACACCAATAATTTTGACTTGTGTCAGAGCCTGATATGTAACAATGACCCAAAGTGTTATAAAACAAATTTTTAATAAAACCCGAAATGTAATAACAGGTGGATAATGTAACAAAAGTGCTGAGTCTGAAATGGAATAAAAAAAAATGTAACAAAACCCAAAATGTAACAACTGGTCAATAATGTAACAAGATGCTGAGACAAAAAAGTTAAAACTTTGCC